>PVKH010049115.1:0-10117 GCA_004027955.1 Chaetophractus vellerosus | reverse complement strand
GAGTGGCGTCAGCTACATATGTAAAAATGAGAATCAGAATTACTTTTTCCAGGGAACCGGATGTAGCTCAATTGGTAGGTCTCTGGTTTACCACATGGGAGGCCCCGGGTTAGGTTCCCAGGGCCTCCTCAAGCAGGCAGACCACCTCAAGAAGGCAAGCCGCCACGGGCAGGGCAAGCCGCCGCTGACACAGAAGAACACAAAAATGAACACAGCAAAAACAAGCAGAAAGGGGAGGATATATAATAAATATTAAAAAAAAAACAATTAAAAAAATTACTTTTTCCAGGCCCTAATATTGAAATTATGGCTTGAAGCTGCTGTGAAGTTTTTAAAACCTTACTACTTCTCCTAAAATTACTTTTTCTAACCCAACTCACCATACAATTGGAAAAACGGGCCAGGTTAGAGCAATTATAAATTCACGCTCTAAGAAAGGAAGCTTATAAAATGTTGTTTTTGATCTGATTTTCAAACATTGAAGGGACTGGTTTAGATAATAGAAAGCCAGCTAAAGGAAGAGGCTAGAATAAATGCATTGAGTTTCTTTGCTTCAGATTCTAAAAATCCTAACTATGAGTTATTTAAATGCATCATTGCCAGTATCCATTGAAAGTCAGAAATAAATAAGGTACATGCTCAGTTCAAGGTGCCCTAAGGCCATGTAAGGCATAATATTTTTTATTTTGCATTTCTTCTGAATGCTTAATGTCAGATTCTAAAACAACCTATGTTCGATGTATGATGATATTCTGATTTTTATATAATGTTATTTATATTAGCAACTAAGCTTTTGTATGTTTTGAAAATAAAATAAAAATATACTATTGAATTGATGTGTCCCCAGCATCCAACAGTATCTAGCACAGAGAAGTTCTTCAAATATTTCCTCAATGAATACTGAAGGTATAATAAAGACAGGAGCATCTAGTTATTGCTGTTTACGGGTCACTACTTAGACCAGAGTTCCATAACATGCATTCCCAGGAATACAAGTCCCAAGGCTGTGTGTTAGATCTTTTTTAAAAGAAGAAAAAAGTCTCTCTGATCAAAAAAAGGTTGTGAAAACCAAAGCTCAACACTCATCTTTCCCTCAGGACTTCTCAGAATCTGCCAATAGGCCTAGTAAACATCCAAGAAGTAAGATACGGGAAAGAGCAGTTCTTAGACCTAATTCCCCTAATTTGACAATTAAATTTAATTTTTGTAGAACATCTCTTATGAAGTGTTCTTCAGGACCCTTTTTTGGCAGACCATTACTGCCACCATCCAGAAAAGGGCTTGAATAATGTTATTTCCTTTGAGAAAAGCACTGTAAAACACAGCAAAGTCAGGGAAATATTGTGTTATCAGTTCAGATACATTATATAATTAACTGCTGTCGCTGGATTGATTTTATTTTATTTCAGGTATACAGAAATACAAGACTGATATTTAAAATAATGGTTTACGTAAGTTCTGAGCATTGATATGCAACTTAATTAAGGAGATGAAAGGTGGAATTTTCTCATTCTTCCAGGTTTCATTTTGGAGAACACATCATTTGGAGAGGCAGAAGTGCACCTTGCATAGGTAGGGGAACCCAACAACCACTTACTAGAGTGTACAGTTGAACTCTACAAAAAATGTTTTCCTTGGATGCCAAGAAAGCAAAGGGCTGAGAGGAGCAGAAAGAATTTCCCTTTATGTAGAAACGATCTGCATAAATTCATCAAAGGACCGTGCTGTGGATTCACAGATTATTTGAAACAGGAAATGTGAATATCAAGCACTGTTTAAAAAGAATGCCAGAAATAAAAAGGATAATGTTTCAAAACCTGAATGCAGTTCTACATTTCTTACTTATCAATAAAATATAGATAACCGTGAAAAAGAGAGTGTTGAGTATTTCATTTGCTCCTTATAGTCAATCATATTTTGGGTCATTCTTTATGGATTTATGGTTTTATTAAAGCCCCAGGGATATGTTTTCCTGAATATTTGTACTTGATGATTGAAGGAGTATCTGGTGTTTTGTACAGAATATGTGGAATGCTTCCTCCCAAAGCTTCACCCTCTTTTAAAGCAATACTTATAATAGGAGTTCAATAGAACAACAAATAAGCATCATTTGTTTGCCTCTTTATCTTATCTTTGTTCCACAGGAATTTAAATGCAAATGTGAAATAGAACGAACATCAGCAAATGCATCAACTGCTCTTGCAATATAATCATTGCAATCTATAAAGCAGAACAGGCTCTCTTGTGCTGTCTGCTTACTGTCACAGTATTTTGTGGTTGGAAATACATTCCGTGGGTGTTATTTTGCAACCAAATTTGAATAGGAACACTCTGAGGAATCATTCCAGTGTTTATGTGAAAAGAGTGTAATGTTTGTCTGTGCATGTATGGAACAGCTTTATTCCTTATTTAACTTATTTTCACAAAACAATTAAGGGAAATGTATTTTTAGCATCAATAATTAAAACCAGGGAACTCAAAGGGAGGGCTGATCTATGCAGCCTTATCTAGACAGAGCCTGCTCCGCTTTTTGCCAACAATATGCACTTCCTTATAACCTCCTGGCACAGACCACTCCAATTTGGTGACCGGTTCTCACCTTCACCCCCTTGGCCCTAACATCCCTAACATTAATCCCTCTTCCCTGAGAACTTAGTCCATGTGTCACCCTAGGTCGGTCAGTTGCTATTTCTCAGCACCTTAGAAATGGTCCAAAGGGAGTAGACTGGGATTGTAAAACCAGTGACTCTCAACTTCATTATGTATAAGATTCTCTAGGGCAATTTGTTAAACACAGACTCTCAGACTTCAAACCCACTGATTTAGCTTTAGTGTTTTTTGGAGGAGAGCACAGGAATCTGTATTTTTAAATGCACCCTATGTGATACAGATGCACTTGGTGTTCTACTAGACCAGAGATCAGCAAACTAAGGCCCACAGGCCATACCTGGCCCAATGCCTGTTTTTCTTTACACAAAGATTTATTAAAATCTAGCCACATCTATTTGTTTAAGTATTTTCTATGAGTACTTTTGCTCTGTGTGAAAATTAAGTAGCTATGACAGAGACTGTATGGTCTGCAAAAGCTAAAATATTAACTATCTAGCCCTTTACAGAAAACTTTTGCCAACCTCTGCTCTAAATAATATTGCTTTAGTTTTCTGGGCTGTTCAAGCAAATACCATACAATGGATTGGTTTAAACAATGGAAACTGATTATTTCATGGTTTTGAGGCTAGGAAAAGTCCAAATAAAGGTGTCATTAAGGCAATGCTTTCTTCACAAACACTGGCATTCTGATCCTTGGTCCTGGGCTCCTCCTTCACATGGCAATGCACATGGCAGCCTCTCCTGGCCTCTACCTTCTCTTCCAGGTGGCACTGACCTTCAGCTGTTGCTTCCCCTGGCTTTGTCTCTATTATGTATGAATTTCAGTCTGCTTATAAAGGACCCAGGTAATAGGATTAAGACCTATCTTGATTGAGTTGAACCATGACTTAACTGAAGTAACATCTTGAAGAGATTGTATTTACAATGGATTCATACCCACAGGAATGGGTTGAGTTTAAGAACATGTTTTTCTGGGGTACACAGCTCCAAGCCAGCACAGATACTGGATTAAGTTTTAGACTTCAGGCTTAGTGTACCAAAACATCATGGTATCATAATAAGTGTGTCTTCCCAAGTATATCCCTTCATAACTTAAAACCCTCCAAAGATTTCCCATCTCAATTTCTTATCCAGGTCCACCAGGCCCTTATTTGACCTGGTTCTGTTGTACCTCATACACTTCATTTCTTACTTCTCCCTCCTGTGCTCTTGCTCACTATGGTAGAGGTACCCTGGCTTTCTTTCTGGGCCTCAAACATGTCACATCTGTTCCCACTTTAGGGTCTTTGTGTTGTATCCTTTCCTCTGCCCAGAAAGCCATATCTCAGCACTTATCATAGCTGACTCCTTTTCAACACTCTTGCCTCAAATCAAAGGCACCTTCTCAGTGATTAAGGCAATTTAAACTATCCAGTCCCTCAGTCACTAAGTTAGCAAATGGACCAAAAAAACCCACAACAACCCAACAAAGAACAAACAAACAAACAAAATCCATGCTTCCAAAGTCCTCTCTTACCTGTTCTCTCTTTGTCCCTGAAGGCTTTTCTGATACTCCTGCCATCACAGATTATTTACCACTTTGCAAACAGGTCAAATACTCTCACACCTTTTTTATTAATAATGTATATTTATAGGATGCTTACTATGTACTCAGAAATACATTAAGTGGCATACACTGGAGAACAAGAAAGATTTTATCCTTTCCCTTAAGGAGTTTATATTCTAATATAGGAGAGAATCATCAAATAACTAAAAATACAAAATCTGCAACGAAAAATCATGAAAATTGCTATAATGTCAAACCACAGATGCTCTAAGAGTATAACAAGAGAGTCCTGATTTGGTTTGGAAGGCCAAGGAAGGCCTCTCTGAGCAAGTGACATATATACCAATATCTGAATATGAGCAGACATTTTCAGGATTTTTAATTTTATTTTTATTCAGTGTTATGAAATGGGAATCCATTGAAGGATTTTAAGGAGATGAATAACATGTTTTAATATCTGGTTTTAAAAGACGACCACTGTACCATGAAAACCTAGCATTATTCCTGTCCATATTCCAGCATTACCTTCAATGACTGATGTAATGCTATATTTTCTCCTTAACCTGGCAAAGTATTCTGCATGCTCTATGTAACAAATAGTTGAATAAATTATGAACAAAGATTATTTTATAAATAACAATACACCCAATTACTCCCAGGAGTCAATATTCACCCTTGGAGTACATCCCATTTCAAATCTAAGAATGTTTCAGAAACATGATCTGTCTTGATAAATTGACATGTCTGAGGTCTAGTTATAAAGATTGGGTATGAGCACAGGATTCTAACTGTGGGAAAACCTATAGCTCTTCTCTACCATTTTTTCCCTATCTACTACCTTTGTTACCCTTACATTCTATGTCTAAGAGGAAAGAGTATTGAATACGGATCACACAAATGGATTGCACATTTGCCAGTATTCTGAACTTTGACAGAGTATCAAGAGAAGTAATTTGCTTAAAGAAATTAAACATTGCAGCGCCTTGTTCCCACTAGCAAGCTATTCTGTCTTTGTTTCTGGCCCTCTCAGAACTGGCTACATAATTTGTGGTGTCCAGTGAAAAATGAAAAGATGGTCCCCTTGTTAAAGCAGTAATAAGAATTCCAAAGAATGGATAGCAGAACATCAAACCAAGTGTGGGGCCCTTCTGGACATGTGCAAGACCCACACCCATGAAAGTGGCCCTGGCCTCTTTCACTCTACGTTGATCTGTAAAGAGGTTTAGATGCAGCTATCTCGGATAGAGCTCTGAATCACAGGAAAGGCCTGAATCGGACAGCCTCGGGAACCTGAATTCTAGCCATTGGGACCAAACCTTTCACTCTTTGTGCTTTGCCTTTGTTGTCCTCTGACTTTGAAGGAGGGATCCCGCTTCGGAGTTTCCTTGAATTCAGGAGTAAAGTCAGGTTTGTGATTGCAGAAAAGTAGAAAAACAAGACTTTCAGCATGCATTAATTCTAGGTAGACCTAATAAATCCAGGTGAAATGTCTTCTGTGTGTTCTGGCCAGCTCATTAGAGTTCTACATTGGTGACTAGGATCAATACCTAAAGTAGTAATGAAGTGTCCCTGTGCCTGACTTGTCTTCTTTGTACACACAACTTTCTAAGGATCCTCCAGGGCAAAAGGTCTGGTTGGGGGCAGGATTTGGCATTTAAATCCTGTGTCTTGGACACTCTCACTCTATACACCTATGGACAAAATCATTTCAACACCACTGAGATCAGTCCGATTCAATTGCTAATAGATGGCCCTTTATGCTTTGATTAGCTCAGTAGTTGAACTAAAATTCAGCAGCACCAAATCTCTTTTTTCCTACCAAATTCACCAACATGCCTATGAGCACAGCTTTGTGCTTCCAATCTTTGAACAAATATGATGTGACTGCTACAGCAAAGCATCATGATGAAATGAATTGCTCATGTTCAACAAAGGTTGGCAATTGGCCCAGAATATGTATGAGGTAGGAGTGTAAAGGCTTTCAGAGTCTAACTATACCAAAGAAATGGGCATCTATTGTTTGTGTAGAGTATTTGTGGGTCTTTCAAACAAGGTACCTTGATCTCTCTAGGTCAAGAGGTGGACAAATCACAAACAAGTGAAGTAGACCCACAGCCCTAGGAATTAAGTCTTGAGTAGAATAATAAAAAGATAAAAACTGAGTGAAAAGATGTAAGGAAAAATCATTGGTGTGGACTCATCCTATTTCTGCCTTGAAGTGACCACAGATACAATTCCTTGCATTTCTCTGGAACTATCTTATTTCTAGTTTGTTCCAATGCTTCTCTTCTGATTCTTTTTATTTGTTGGATTCAGTTATTTCTCTTTAAGAAAAAAAAAAAACAACAGAGTCAGTTTCTGTTGCTTGCAACCAATCATCCAACACTGATACAAACCAGAAAGCTAAAGTGGCTATTAATCTCCCACAATTTTAAATAACCAACAAAATTTTACATAAAATAAATTTATAATGTTTACAGCCTATTGTGCTTATTGTGTAGGTTTCAGAGCTTTAATTATTTCTCTAATTTATTTATTTAACCATTTTATTAATAATGGGTGCCAGCTTGGAAGCAACGTTACCACTGAGAATTCTAGTGCAAAAGTAGCACATCTGTGCTGACAAGATGGCTTGCTACATTGACCTAGATAGTAAGTTGTATAATTCAGGCTCCATGACACACACTGAAATATGAAAATACAAGTAAAAGAATGAAAATTGAGTCATTTACCTCCTATTCCATATTATTTCTGATTTCACTGGTTGGCAAAGTTTTTACTTTGACTCCTTGCTGGGAAATATGATTTAGAGGTTTTTAGAGTCATGCCATCTCATGCCATCAACAATGCTTCCCTGCAATCATTGTTTATTGATGGGTGACTTCAAGCTGAATAGCTACAGTTGAAAACATGTGAATGAGGTATGCCAGATGAGTATAATGCTAAAGAAATATTCAATACTGGATAATTCCCACTTCCATATAAGATATGAAATTCTCTTGAATTTGCCAAAAACTTTTTGAGTATTTAATGTGCTAGTAGAACCCAAACTAGGGTGAAGTGCCTAGGGAGTAACATTTAAGAGGCTTTCACCTCCACATGTCCTTAAGTATAACATCTTAGGGATATCAGTTGTCTCAACTTAGCCCACGCTTTCTTTGTTAGGCCTAACAAGAGCTCTAGAGATGAATATTTACCTATCCTCAGAAAGCTTCAAATCTGTTAGAGGAAAGGTCAGTGTGGTGGATTGAACTGTGTACCCCAATTTGGACATCTTCTTGGTCGTGGTCCACATTATGGAGGATGTGGGCCCATTGTAAATAAGATATCTTCAAGATATTACTTCAGTTAAGTTGTGGTCCAACTGAATCAGATTGGCCTTTAATCTGGATTACTGGAGCCTATATAAGCAGAGTGAAAATCAGTAGAGGGAGAAGCCGCAGGGAGTAAGTAGCCAGAAGATGAAAGTCAATGGAACTCAGAAGAAAAAGGGGAAGATGGCACCATGTACAGTACCATGTGATGGAAAAGTGAAGGAACCCCAAAGATTGCTGAATACACAGGATACAGATCCTGGGAGGAAGCAAGTCTTATAACTTCTGAAAATGTGAGCTAATAAGTTCCTGTTGCAAAGCCCACCCATTGTATGGTATTTGTTTTAGCAGGTAGGGAACTGTGGCAGTTTGAGATTATTTATGAATTCCAAAAAGATTGTATTAGATTCGGTTGAGATGTCTTTGATTAAATTATGTTAAGATTAGGGCTTTTATTTGACCACATCAGTGGGGTGTAAGTCAGGTTAAGTCCCTGCCCCCTTGGTTGGCTATATTAATGGACACTCACTCAAGAAAACACACAGAAGATACACGAGAAAAGAGAAATAGCTCCATAGATGCCAAAGGAGAGAACTTTTTCATGACATGGAAGAGGAGAGAACTTTGATCCTGTGGCCCTGGGAAGAGATGAGCAATTCACCTGATAGTCGCAGCCAAAGTGAACAGACCAGCTGAGCAGCTAAGGCAGCTAAGACCAGACAGAGACAACCTGCCATCTTACTTCAACATCTGGCAACTGACTTTGGTGAGAAACCAATCTTGAGTTGGACTCTTTAGGGCCTTGTAACTGTAAGCTTTTACCTAAATAAATACCCTTTATAAAAGCCAACAGATATCTGGTACTTTGCATCAGCACCTCTTTGGCTGACTAATACAGGAACTAAAACAACAAGTTCACAAAGAACTCGAAAACAAGACTGAATAACTTATGCACCATAACTAAGATGCAAAATGGTTGACAGTGGAGAGAAGCTGCATTGAACTGAGAGCATCTAAAAAGATTTAACAAAAGTGGTAGTGTTTGAAACTGGCTGGCTGTATTTGTTTTCTCATTCAGAAAAGACAACTCAAACTGGCTTAAGCATAAAGGAAAATTGTTTGCTTATGTAACAAAATATTCCAGGAGTGTTTTATGACTTGATTTTGGGGGGGTTCAAATTGTTTCATAAGAAACTGGTGCCTTTTTCTCTATCTCCATCTGGGTTGACTCCATTCTCCAACAGACAAAATTGCTGTGACAACTGCAAACCTTCCATCCTCTCAGGAATGAGTAATTCCTCTTCCCAGTGACCTCTTCAAAATCCCTCAGATTAGCTGTTTGCCTAGTATAAGTCACAAACTCTCCCCAAACCAACCCCTAAGGCTAAAGAAATGTAGTATGTTGATTGTCTTAGCCCAAGGTCACTTGTTCCACCCCTGAACAGGGTTGGATTCCTACCCAAACTACTTTCAATACAGATTTAGAAGGGGTGGAGTCAGAGGAGGTAGAGTCTGTGGATATAAAAAATAAAAGTTAAACAAATATGTTTCAAATATCAATAAGATGTTGACTATTAGTGGTAAGAACATTCTGGTAAGAGTGAGCATAAGGAAAGAAAAATAGAAAAGTCTAGAAAATATTTAGAATCAGTAAGTTATCTAATTTAGGTCAAGTGCCAGAACTATTCAAATGTATCCTTGTCACTCTATTTTTTGCCATACTCTTCATTTCAATCTTTCCACTTACATGTGTGTGTGCACGTGTGTTTTGACTTTTCACTTCCATTAGACTGAAAGATTCATGTTTGTATAATTCAATATTATATCACTAGGACATTGCATATTCTTGGCTCTCACTCAACATTTGTTGAAAAAATAAATGGATGAATGAATAGAATAATGAATGAAGAAAACAGGAAAAGAGCCACAGCTATCTTTGTCTGTTGGAGAATGGACTCAACCCAGATGGAGATAGAGAAAAAGGCACCGGTTTCTGATGAATAGCTAAAGTATTTAGACTTCATCATATAGCCAATAAATGTTTGGGAGCACAGGCCTCAAATGATCAAAGCTGTACTTCCAGAAAAATAATCTCATAGCTTTACAAGTAGGAGTGAAAGAAGAAAAAAAGAGAGGGAGAGAAGTTGGATGATCTGGTGAAAGATTATTTCACTATTTTAGGTACTGAGAATAATGATTTGAGTGACAATAGTGGCAGTAGGAATGTAAAGGGAAGTGCAAATTAAAGTATAAATAGAAAAAATGGCAAGGAAGTAACAGAGAAGGGTAGAGAGGAGTCAAGATGAATGAGATTGTGAGTCTGGTTACCTGTTACAACAGGTTTGCCACTAATGGCAGTCCGAAGCCATAGTTGTTTAGCCGTTTGGGAGGAGATATGATGAATTCCAGTTGGAATTTAAGGGGGGAGATGTTCTGCTAGCTGTTACAAATGCAAGTGTGGAACTGAGCACAAATCTGGGGCTAGAGAAGCCTCCTCCTGAAAGAGAGGGAGGAGGAGGGGGCTGAATTTATGGAAGAGAAAAAAAGTGCTAAGGAGGAAGAGAAAAAAAAGGAAGGAGGTCAAAGTCAAAATTTACTGTTAAATATGGTGAAGAGTTTAGGTTTTATTCTAAATATGGGGCAGTAT
>PVKH010049114.1:0-10132 GCA_004027955.1 Chaetophractus vellerosus | reverse complement strand
GACTCACTTTGAAGTCTCTTAGCCATATGAACTCATTTGTTTTTACCTTTTCCCCCTTTCAAAGTCTTTTCCCAGTTGTATTGCCCATTGGCACTTGTTAGTAATCCCGCGTTGCCAGGGAGGCTCATCCCTGGGAGTCATGTCCCATGCTGGGAGGAAGGTAATACATTCATATGCTGAGTTTGGCTTAGAGAGAGGCCACATTTAAGCAACAAGGAGGCTCTCAGGAGGCAATTCTTAGGCACCCCATAACAATAGGCTGTTTCAATTTCAAGAGCAAAGACTCATAAGGCCTATATCTGTCATTAACAAGGGCCCATCAGTGGATCATCCTCCTTTGCCAAACACTGCCCCTGCACTTGGGGGACTGTTGCTACTCCCTTGGAGAATATGGCAGAGCTCTCCAGGATGGGAATTCAGTATTCTCTTCTTTATTGAGTGCTTCTCCATCCCTGGTGATCATGCCCCTTGAGCATTTGAACAATTTTATATACCTTTTATGTATGTTCAGGTGAACTTCCTCCCATGCACTCCCAACCCTGACACCCCCCCCACCAATGATCCTCTCCTGCCCCTGTTGTAACTCAGAGGTCAGTAAATGTTTTAGGCTTTGCAGGCCATGCATATATTTTGTTAGATTTATTCCCAGATGTATAATAATTTTGAATGTTATTATAAATTATATATTATAAGTTTTAATTTCTAATTACCAAAGATGTGTACAAATGAAATTGATTTTTGTATATTGACATTGTATCTAGCAACCTTGCTAAAATCACTTTAATACTTTATCTGTAGATGCTTTTGTAATCATGTCATGTCTTTTATTTCTTTTTCTTATATTATAACATTGGCTTCAACATTTAGTACAGTGTTGAATAAAAGAGGTGAGAGTTGACATTCTTTTATTGAAGATTAGGGAGAAAGTTTTAAAATATTTCACCATTAAATATAAATTTTGCTGTTGATTTTTCATTGATATTCATCAGATGAAGGACATTTCCTTTTATTCCTAGTTTACTATGATTTTTATTATAAATAGCTGTTGAGTCTTATCACATGCTTTTCTTGTCTATTGAGATTATGTAATATTTTCCCTTTATTTTGCTAATGTGCAAATTACATTGATTTTCCAATAAAAAAAGCACCTTCCATTTCTTAAATAAACCTAATATGGGCATTATTTATCAATTTTATGTATCATGGGATTCTTTTGTATATTATTATTGTTTTAAATGTGGGGACATTTATTGACAAGGTACTTTTTTTTTTTAAGAGAAATTTCGCAATACTCCATAATCTTTTTCTTTTTAATCTCTCCCCTCCCCCAGATGGTTCTCTCGTCTGTCTGCTCATTGTTTGCTCACCTTCTCCTGGAGGCACCGGCAACCAAACCCGGTACCTCCCACATGGGAAGTGAGTGTCCAATGGTCTGAGCCACATCCGCTCTCTGTGGGCCGTGGCATCTGCTAGCTGTGGCATGTGCTCATTTTAGGTGTCTGCTTGTTGTGGCAGGTGCAGCATCTGCTTGGCTTCTTTAGGAGGCACTGGTGCCTGAACTCACAACCTCCCATGTGGTAGGCAGGTGCCCAACTGGTTGAGCCACATCTGCTTCCTTGTATATTAGTTTTTAAAAGATATTTCCATCTCTGTTGATGAGAGATGCTCATTTTTTTTCATGTTTAATTTTTATATATTTTTAAATATATTTTTAGGATACATTGATTACATAAATGTTACACAGAAATTTTAGGAGTAGCCATATGCCACCCTTCCATACCTCCTACCACCTCCCACATATATATCCTTCATCAGTGTGGCACAACGCCTATGATAGATATACACATTTTGGGGCTTTGCCATCAAGCATGGATCACAGTTCAGGCTGTAGACTACCCTCTCTCCCATACAGTTCTGCATGATACATGATGATATAAAATGGCCTATATCCTCCATTGCAACATCACCCATGACAATTCCCAAGTCCCCCCCAAAAAAACCCTGTATTACAATTGCCCTTCCCTCTCCCTGTCCCGAAAGTGTCCAGGGACCCTGGCTCCACATGATTTTGTAGTTTCTTCCATTGCATGTATCACAAGTCTTTAACAGGACACCTTTTAATCACCTTTCCGGGTTTTGGTACCTGTGTTATGCTGGCTTCATAAAATGAGTTGGGGGAATGTTCTTTCTTTTTCTATTCTCTGAAAGAGTTTAATACTACAGCTGAAAATTCATTAATATTAATAGGATCATTGAGACTTTCTGTTTCTTTCATAACTTTTGTTAAGTTGTGTTTTCCTAGAACTTTGTCCATTTCATTTAAATTTTCAAAATGATTATTGCATAATTGTTCCTGATATTCTTGCATTAGCACTATATTGTATCCAAATCTCTATGTTGTTCCCTCTTCATTCCTGACAATGTTTTTATATATCCTTTAAAAATTTATTTTTGTCATTTTTTTCCATGATTTATTGATTTTATTTTATTTTCCACAAGTAGCTTTCATAATGTTGCTCATCTCCATTTTATGGTGATTTTCTGTTCTATTAATTTCTGTTCCTTTTTATTTCCTTTTTTACTAGGTTTAGTTTACTATTCACTTTCTAGCTTTTTGAATTTCTTTTAAGTTATTGATATTCAGCTTTTATTTTTATTGAAATATAGTTGATATACCATAAATTTCTTATTTATAAAATGCAAAGTCATTGGTTTTTAGTATATTCATGAAGTTAAACAAATATCAGCACTATCTAATCTGGGAACATATTTCATATCCCCAAAAGATACACCATATCCATTAGCAGTTACTCCCTATTTCCCCCTCCCCTCAGCACCTGACAAACACTAAGCTATTTTCTGTCTTTATGGATTTGCCTATTTTGGACCTTTCGTATAAAAGTAGCCATACAATATATGGTCTTTTGGCATGGATTTCTTTCAATTAGCGTGATATTTTTAAGGTTCATCTATGTCATAGCGTGTATCAGTCCTCTGTTACTTTTTATGGCTGAATAATATTCCATTGTATGGATATACCTCAAGTTTCTAATGGGCATTTGAGTTGGTTACACGTTTCGGCTATTATAATTAATGCTACTATGAACATATGTGTTCAAATTCTTGTGTGGACATATGATTATATACCTAGGAGTTGAATTCCTGTGTCATATGCTAATTCTGTGTTTTACTTTTTGAGAGATTGCCAGAAAGTGGCTGGAACATTTTACCTTCTCATCAACAGTGAATGAGGGTTTCCAGTTTTTCTACATTCTCTCCTACACCTGTTATTATCTGATTTTTTTTTATTATAGCCATCTAAGTAGGTATGAAGTGGTATCTCATTGTGCTTTTGATTTGCATTTCCATAATAACTAATAATGTTGAGTATCTTTGTGTGCTTATTGCCCATTTGTATAATTCTTCTTGGGAGAAATGTCTGTTCAAGTCCTTTGCCCACTTTTAAATTAGGTTATTTGTCTTTTTATTGTTGATCTGGAAGAGTTCTTTATATATTCTGGATGCTATACCCTCATCAGATACATGATTTGCAAATATTTTCTCCAGACTATGGATTGTTTTTTTCACTTTTTTGATACTGTCTTTAGAAGTATAAAAGTTGATATTCAGTGTACCTTTTTCCCCCCTCTCTTCGGTTTCATATTCTTTAGATGCCATATTTAAGAAAGCATTGCCTAGGTCAAGGTCATGAATATTTATATTTATGATTTCTTCTAAGAAATATAGTTTTATAGTTTTAGCTCTTACATTTAAAAGCTACAATTTTATATGTGGTATGCAGTAGGGATCTAACTTGATTCATTTACAAGTGGATATCCAGTTGTCCCAGTACCATATATTGAAAGGACTATTTTTGCCCTATATAATTGTCTTGGCACCCTTGTCAAAAATCAATTGACCATAAATGTAATGGTTTATTTCTGGACTCTCAATTCTATTTGTCTAACCTTATGGCAGCCACTCAGTCTTGATTAGTTTAGTTTTGTGTAAGCTTTGAAATCAGGAAGTGAGTCTTCCCAAACTTCATTCTTCTTTTGCAAGATTGCTTTGGCTATCTTGAGGAGCAGGTGGGGTTTTGACAGGGATTGCATTGGATCTATAGATCAGTTTGGGGAGTATTGCCAATTTAATATTAGTCTTAAAAATAATGAAAATGGGATATCATTGATTTAATAGGTCTTCCTTAATTTCTTTCAATGAGATTTTGTAGTTTTCAGTGTATAAGTGTCACACTATTTTGTTAAATTCATCTGTAAGTATTCTTTTTGATAATGTTGTAAATGGAAATTTTTTTCATAGTTTAAGTTTTGGATTTTTTTCATTGCTAGTTTATAGAAATACAATTGATTTTTATATATTCCTCTTGTACCCTCTAATCTTGCTGACTCATGTATTAGTCTTAATAGTTTTGTAGTTTTTTTTTTTTTAGGTTGTTCTGTATGCAAAATCGTGTCTTCTACAGTTAGAGATAGTTTTACTTTTCCTTTCCAATCTGTATGCCTTTTATTTCTTGTGTCGTGGATGTGTAATCCTTTATATATGATGCTGCATTTTGTTCAGCACTATTTTGTTGTGTCTCCTTTTGCCTCACTCTTAAAATGATGCTTATCATTGGGTTTAG
Source organism: Chaetophractus vellerosus (assembly GCA_004027955.1). NCBI lineage: Eukaryota > Metazoa > Chordata > Mammalia > Cingulata > Chlamyphoridae > Chaetophractus > Chaetophractus vellerosus. The sequence continues at coordinate 5,490 of PVKH010049114.1, read as the reverse complement.
TTCCTACCCACATAATCCAAGGTGATTTCATCTCAGGATCCTTAATTTAATTACATTTGTACAGATGCTTTTTCTAAATAAAGTAAAATTCATAGCTTCCAGGGATTTGGATGTGGACAGATGTTTTTCAGGGCCACAGTTTAGCCCACTACAGACTCCATTTATTATGTAAGGCTGGTCTGCTGGCTGTGTATTCACTCAGTTTTTCTTTATCCAGAAATGTCTTAATTTTTCCTTCATGTTAGAAGGAGTTTTGTTGCATATAGAATTCTTGGATGACAGTGTTTTCTTGCAGCACTTCGGAGAGATCATCCACTGCCTTCCAGCCTCATGGTTTCTATTGAAAAAATCAGCAGTTAATCTTATTGAGTGAGGATCCCTTTTATGTGATGAGTTAATGCTTTTGTGATTCTTTGTCCTTGTCTTTTCATGGTTTGACTATGATGGGTCTAAGTATGGCTCTTTTGCATGCCATTTGTTTGTGGAAGACACTTGGTCATTTGTCATTAAAATTTACACATTCTGAATTTGGCCAGTTGGTTGTCTTGGTGTCTTTTAACATTTTCTTTATCCCTTCACAATTTTGTAAAATGGTAGTTGTATCTAGAGGCTAGATTAAGGTTATGTTTAGCTTTTGGCAAGACTATTTCATAGGTGGTGCTGTGTATTTCCTAACATATCAAAGCATGCATTATGTGGTTTAGATTGATTAGTATAACCAGTGCTGTCAGCCTTATCCATCCATTATAAAATTTCCGATCAGCCTTTCACCTAATGGTTTTAGCAGTTATTGATGATTATTACTAGAACCATTTTTTCATTAAGTTTTGCAGAATGGTGTTTTTTCTAATTCTATTATTCTTTCACCATTTATTAACTGTGATTCTTCTGTGAAGATAAACATTCCCTCATTAGCTTTTGGTTAGCCATCAATATACTTACAAGGAAAGAACATTAAATGCTTCATTCTCTCTTCCCCTATTTTAAAAAGTCAGTTTGGAAAATAATTGGTGTCCTAACAACCTACAAAGGTGGCCAACTTTTGAATTTTTAAAAAAAATTTAATCATAAACTTATGGTTTGTTTTATACATTCAATGTGCTTTAATTTATTATTTGTGCTGTTTAAATTGTCTTGTCTTAGGATACTGGGTATCTCTTAAAAGTTAGCTTTTCTGTCTATTTGGTATGATCCTCTTGTTCTTTGATGGTTTCCTTGCTTTAATAGGTCAAAATATCTCTGGTTCATATTGTCAATTCTAGTCTAGAGCTGGAAACAGCCCTTTCCTGCAGAAGTTCTCTTTCTTTTACTGAGAAATGGTTATCTAGAGACCACAATCTAGGAGTCCATAGCTACTGAGCTTTCATTGTTTTGTAGACCTTTTCTGTATATAGAGCTAGGAAAAAAGAGATAATTTTAAAAAGAAATTGTGGGTTCATGTTAGTACATCCGATAGGATTACAGGATTTTTACTTTACTTTCATTGTTTTTCTTTCATGCTGAATATCTTGATTCCCAATCATAATTTATATCTACATATGTTAATATATGTGTATGTTTCATGTATCAATTTAGTGTGTATGTTATATATATGAGTATATTTATGTATGTGCTTATGTGTATGTATGTATATATATACACATATATATCACATTAATAGAAAACATACAGACCACATATAGTTTCAAAATAGTGAATATCAATATTTCCACTAACATCAAGTCTATTGCTAAAGTTTATGATTTCTTTATGATCCAGCTTTTCCTTGGATCTAGGAATATTTAGTCAAAATACTATGTTTTAAAAATCATGTTCAATAATCTGTCTCCTTGTGAGTATGCTAATAACTTTAAATTTGGTTCATTTGTTTTAGTGTGTTTTCTATTTTGGAGCATTGCTTTTAAATGTTTTTGTTTTGGGCTGGCTTGATAGCCCAGTGGATAGGGCGCCGGCATACCACATGGGAGGCCCCAGGTTCGGTTCCCGAGGACCTCTCCTAGCGGGCAGACCGCCTTGAGAATGGCAAGCTGCCATGGGCGGGCCAGAGCCGCCGTGGGCAGGGCAAAATGCTGCCACGGACAGGGCAAAGCCGCCACAGGCAGGGCAGGTCGCCCGCAGATGGAGCGCAGCCAGCCACCCGCGAACTGAAAGCCCGCCGTGAATGGACGCAGAGACTGCCCACAAGCGGGGAAAGCCGCACCTGCGCAGTGACCACTCTCGGCGTGTCACCGCAGCGGGGGGAAGGGGAGATATGTAATAAAATAAATAAATCTTTAAAAAAAAAATAAATGTTTTTGTTTTGCTCTTTTTAAATATAATGCATTTATTATTCTAAAAATAGCAAAAATAATAAATTTTAATTATTATTAAAAATTATGTACATTCAGAGAGGTCTGACTTTTGTCCCTGTCCTGTCCTATCCTGATTCTTTTCCCCCTCTCCCTAAATGTGACCATTCATCTTTCAATTGCTTCTTCTTGAAAACATATCTGTATGGTGTATTCCTATTTCTATCCTTTTCTTGTACAAAAGATCATATAATGTATACATTCTTCCACTGCTTTTGCTAGATATTGCTAAATTACCCTCCTATAGGGGTTTATTGTTTTGCATTTTCACTGATAATTTGTCAGCCCGTTTTCTTACAGCCTCACCAACAATGTTGTTAATTTTATTTTTCCCTGCAAGTTAAGAAATGGTATTTAAATGCAGTTTCGATTGGCATTTCTCTTCTTTTGTAGGAGGTTTATATTATTTCATATACTTTAAGTTCACTTGCATTTATTTTCCTTTGTCCTGCCTATTCACACCTGTTGCTCATTTTTTCCCAGGCTGTCATATTCTTTTTAATTTTTAGAAATATGTATATTATTTATATTAGTCCCAAGTCTGTAATGTGTTATAAATATTTCTCTCTTGACAACTGTTCTGATCTACAGCTTACTGTAGTTTTGTGTTGATTACAAAAAAAACTTTCAAAACTTTCTTTTTTATTAAAAGAGTAACACATTTGTTTTAAAAAGAAACGTAAGTAATATAATCTATCCCCCTCCCCTTTTCTCAGAAGTAAGTACTGTTAAAGGTTTGATGTACTTTCTTTTATGATTATTTTTCCTGTTGGATCAAATTTTGTTCACTGATGAGTCTTTGTCTTTGTCTTCTTTCTTTGATCTGCATTTTCAGCTGTTCATTAAGATTTAAATTGATGTTTTACTTAATTTGTTTTGGGAGCAATTCTGTGTCAGCTTTCCTGCTATCTTCTTTGAAGATAAAGCTTCATTTTGACTGCATGATGAGTTATAACTTTGATTTTATTTTCTTAATCTGTACTTATTTGTCCTATCAGATCAATGTATTTTGTTTTGTCTCCCATAAATAGTATAAAACGTAGTCAATTAAAGAATAGGTGTGATTTCTAAAGAGTCTTTGTTAGATTGCCCAATTTCTAGTAGTGTTAATGTTTAGAAAAAGTAAATGTTTAGAAACAGTTGGTCATCACTGAGTGATTGTTTTAATTTAAAATTTGTGGGTGTGCATTTGTTTGTTTTTAGAACTGTTCAGATTTAATTTTTTGACAGGGTTATGGTTTGGTCAATACTCAATTTGGTTTTTACAGGTTGAGCGAAACACTGCCAAGAGCAGGAGTGTCAGAGTCTCACTCTGCTGGTTTCTGGTCTGGCTCCTCTCCTCTTTTGTGATACCATTGCTCATTTCTTTTCTGACTGGTTTCCTTTATTCACTAGACTAGAATGTAAATTCCATGAGAGAAGGCACTTTCTTTCACTCACTGCTGTATCTCCAGAGCCTAGAAGCACATCTGGCATATTGGGACCAGTGTCTGTTGGTTGAGTCTTTGCTGGCGTGAATGAACGAACGAATCTGTGTGAATGAAAATCTGGGTGGTGGTGATGTTTGGGAGCCGATTTTTATTCATACTTCATGTATGCCAGGCCCCAATTGAAGTTCTTTATTTGATTTAACTCATTTAATTTTACAACAGTACTATAAGATATAGGTCCTATTACTGTCCCCTTTTTACAGAGTTACAGTATAAGTTAAGTAGCTTAGACCTACACAATTGTCTGCAGTGCCCACTTGCTTAATTGCTGTTTGATGCTCTTTTCCTCATCTTATACCTCTTTTCTCTTTCCTCCCAACTTTTGTAACCACCCAGGCCATTTCTGCTAGATACTTCCTCCATCTCTCCTTGACTTCCTTTATTTAAGCGTTTTAACATTTATTTACCTTTGGATTTTTAACCTCAATTGCATCATAAGTCAAAACCCAAACTGGAAATCTGTCACATAGGCCCAGCCTAAGTTTTAGAGCTGAGCCTCCACCTCCATTGCTCAGCTGCATATCGAGTGCCATGTTGCCTTCAGACATCTATCCAACTTTACTAGGAAGGATTCTGCTTACCACTGGAAAAACACAGAAGCAGAAAACACATTAAAGTATAATATGCCAAGTTGTTGACATTTTTAATAAATGACGTGACCTGAAAAGCAATCAACTAAACTTGTTTGCCTGGATTAAATACCTGCATCCCCATTTTTACATTCCATAGTCTTGTACCAGCCCTGCCCCCTCTAGATAATATGTCACTCTTGCAAAATCTCACAGAAATAGCCAAACTAGATCTATGTAAATTAAAATTACTAAGGAAATGAAATCCCAAAATAAAAAAATAATAGGTTTAATTAGAATTAAATGAATATAGTCCAATTTATATTTATACTTTTTTTTAACAAAAATGGGGATAAAATAACAAGTTTTTCCTTTGCAAAGGAAATTCTAGTTCTTATTCTCCAAAGAACAGCCCAACCCAGTTATTGTTTTTAATCCAATCTAAATGGAGTCTAGCATCCTTTTCTCCTTATCTTTTTCTATAGATTTTTAGGAACTCATTTAACTAACCTGCAGCAGACTTTAAAGTCTCTGAAAGCATTCCATTGAGCAGGCTCCCCACAGACACAATGAAACCCAAAATGTGAAGTTGGTCATTTAAAATGAAATCTAATCTAATAAAATATAATAACATTCCTTTTTCAGTAAGTTATAGTGCTTCTCTCTGTCCTTGGGAATCTGAACATGAGTATGCTATAAATAAAATGGTAAATTAACTAACCACTGTGAATTTTATTGGAACTAACCCTTGATTATTAACCCAAATGTACCAAAGGAAAAGTTCACATTCAGAAGGAAATTAACCCCCTGTTATCTGTATTTTATAATTATCCTTAAAATGTTGTGGTTGTATGTGTACAGTCATAATCCAACATAGTTTGCCTGGTGAAAGCTTGCTTTTCAGTTAAACAGTTTCCATATTGTCTAAGCTTAATCCTCTCACAAACCATGTTGTCAGAGACTCAATAGGGACCTTAAAAGTTTTGCATTTGCAAAAATTTCTTCTTCCCCAGGAAAAATGTACTTTACCAAAGAATGTTTAACTCAAATTGGAAAAAGGAAATTTGAATATATGCATGCCTT
>PVKH010049113.1:0-10135 GCA_004027955.1 Chaetophractus vellerosus | reverse complement strand
CCTGCCCTGCCCGTGGCGGCTTTTGCCTGTCCGTGGCAGCTTTTTGCCCTGCCCACGGTGGCTCCGGCCCGCCCATGGCGGCTTGCCATTCTCAAGGCGGTCTGCCCGCTAGGAGAGGTCCCCGGGAACCGAACCCAGGGCCTCCCATGTGGTTTCCCAGCGAGCTCTTTATCCACTGAGCTATCTAGCCGGGCCCCTCACTGACAATTTTTAAAGGCATCTTTTTTTTGGCCAATAAAATTAGAACAAATATAAAAGATTGATAATATCAAGCAATGGCCAGAAGGTGGTGACTTGGTACATGTACAAAATTCAGTAGTGCTTTAGGAAAACAATTTGATAATATTAATCAGACTTTAAATTTGCATGCCGTATGACCTAGGACCTTCACTTTTAGCAATATACCCTACAGAAAGACTTCCACAGGTAGATAAAGAGATATAAACATACTTTACAGGATTGTTTATAATCTAAAAAATTGGAAAAGCATAAAAGTACATCAAAAAAGAGATGATTACATCCATACAATGGAAGATCTTGCACAATAAAACAAAGCACAATAAAACAATGTGTATGTGTGTAAGTTTGGGAGTGTGGATGTGTTTGTGTGTTAGTGTAGAGACACAGAAAAAATGGCAGGATGGGCAAACAGAAACTAGAGAAGAAAAGAGGCAAAGTATCACTTTATACTTTTCATATTCAGTATTGATTGAATGTGTTATATTGAACATGCATTGCTTTAGTAATTTTCTTGAATTAACCTATATGCATTATTATCATAGAAGTTATACAGGATTACCATAGAAAGATTGGGAGATATAAAAAAGGATAAAGGAGAAAATAAATATCACTAACAATTTTTCTACTTCAGAATAAATACTCTTACTATTCATGTATATTTTCTTCCAGTTGTTTGTCCTAGAAAATATAGTTTGGGTTTTTTTTTTCCAAAACCAAATTTACATTTTATGAGTAGTTGGTTAATTGTACATAAATTTTGTCTCGATTGCTATTTAGGAAATAATGTTTTTTACTATCTTAGAAGTGCCATTAATTATTGATTAAAGGTAAAATCCCAAAGTATGTCTTAAAGAAAGGATAACTAGATTTTATTAAATGCAACTCAGGTTACTACTATGTAACAAAATTTCATTTTTTTAAAGTTACTAAAGGGGCCGGCTGTAGCCCAATTGGTAGAGCACTGGTTTACCACATAGGAGGCCCCGGGTTTGGTTCCCGGGGCCTCCTCCAGCAGGCAAGCCGCCGCGAGTGGGCGGGCCGCCACACGGTGAGCTGACTCGGCGGGCCGCCGCAGCGGGGGAAGACAAGCAGACACAGAAGAACGCAGAAAATGAACTCAGCAATAACAAGCAGAAATGGGGGGGGGTGTGGATTTTTAATAAATAAATAAATAAAGTTACAAAAAACATATAGATAGGTTTTATGGCAGTAGAGATTAAGAAATGTCATTAATATATGTTATCTATATATTATTTTATGTGCAGGAAAACTCTGCCTTGTAAACCTTGCAAAAGGAAAAAAGACAGAAGTTGACTGAGTTAATACCAGCTAAAGAGAGTTTAAGGGGAATAAGAAGGGTTTCACAGATATGTCAGGAAGAAAAGAGGTATTAGAGAGAAAGCAGGGCCATTAATAAATGGGAGGAATGATGAAATTGGTGGTGACTAAAATGGCAGGGCTACCAGTGGCTTTTATATCTATATAAATTTCAAACTTTAACAAGAAAAATAAAGAAAGCCAGTGCAGACATTTAGGAAGTAATGAAAATCTTGTCAATACAGCTGCTGATAAAAAGCAGGTGAGGGAATTCAGTACAACCTGCTGAAGTCCAGGATTCCAGAAAACTGCGTTCATCTGGGATATGAAGCCATCGAATTGAGCTCTGTCCCTAATCCAATATCTCACCATGTCGAATCCCAATCAAACTTCTGGTTTCACAGTCTAATTTCCAATTGCATTCTCCACCTACCTTCACCCATTGCTCACAAACCAGAAATGCAAACTGTTAGGCATTTCTTTCATCAAGTATTACTTTCAGAGGTATCCCACCACCAGAGTCTGGGTAATTATCTGTGTTTTGAGCCATTTGTTTTACTAGGGACTATTAACCCACATGCTAATGGCTTTTTAACCAACATACCCCACTCCATAGGTTATTTAAGTAATTGATAGAACACAGATACCCATCGAACTAATTAGGATTACTTGGAATCACTATTGTACTTTTCTTTTTGCAATTATGGAGAATGTCTACAATAAATGGGTAAAGAAAAAAAATAGGCCTTTCTTTCTTTCGTTAAGCTAATGCAATTAGCTGATGCTTCTTTAAAGGGGCACATCTATATGCCACAAAATTAAATATGTAGACATCAGAGGATATAGATGACAAAAAGTCAGATTTCAATGGAAATTAATTAGGCTTCTCAGCTATTGATTCTTCTTCTTCTTCTCTTTTTTCTTTTCATAAATTGTAGAGAACAAATTGAATATCCCAGAATCAAGGAAATTGAACATGATGCTAGCTAGCATTCTGTAAAATACAAGAGTAGCCCGTTCCCAACACAACTTTTGACCACAGTAAAATAGTAAGGGAAATGTTGAGAAAATCATATAGAGAATAATGGAATTGTGGAACCAATAAATTGTGAATCAGTAAAGAAAGAGACACCCCAGAGACCCTAATCTGAACTTGAGTCAATATCGTGATACAATTGTTGAACAAAACATATGTGAATTCAAACTGGCTTGAATTCATGCCCTTAGTCCATGTATTTATATGTCACCTCTTCCCAAGGAACCAAAAGCATTTTATAAGCAATTTTGCCTTCCACCTTTACTAAGCACCCACATTTCGCCCTTCTGGTGTCTCTTTGGTGACATCATATTCCTCGTCAACAGAGACTGGGGTAAGAATTGCTCTCATTTGCCCAAGAAAAATCAAGAAGATGCAGCAAAGTTCAGCCCAAGTAGTGTTATTTTCAATGGGACATACTTTTCATGAGTCAGCATTTAACCAGAAGACTGAATGGCAAAAACTAAAGTGAGTACAGACACTATATCAGGGCTTTGGGGAGTTTAGCAGCTTTATTAAGGAGGTTTTTAAGGGTCTATAGGAATGAATAAACACTGCGCTTAATTCCAAGGTTATAATAAAATCAAGCTATATTGAAAAATAGGAAGACATTTCTCCAAGACTCAAATTGCCTTAAGGCTAAATCTCAGGGATGTGAGTGCTTTTGTGGGGCATTTGCTATTGGTTATTCTTTTAAGCTAACTTACACCTTTTGGGATTCAAATACATTTATTCCTGGCAGAGGTAAACCTACCAATTTCTCTGCAAAATAGAAGGCTTAAAATGTACATAGGGGTATTCAAATTTCTTAGAAATATTTGGTTTATTTTTCCTCTGAAACAAACACATATTTGAGCATCTAGGGGAAATTGGATTGCCTAACCTGTGAAAAACTGCAGTATAAGGAGAGGGCATGTCAGAAAAATGCAACCTGCACCTATATCCTGGTGGGACAGAACAGGTTCTCCAGATAGCTCTTCTAAGGGAAAATGGATCTTCTAATCCTATACTGAAAAAGAGAGGGGCCCCTGACTGGTAACCATGTTCTTTCTTTATTTTTGAATAAAGCTTCTCTTGTCACACACATTCATTCAACTGCCCGTTTCAATAGATTACCTGGAGAGTGAAAGATTCCAACTTGGACCTCCTTTTCAGGATTTGAACATTGACCTACAACTTATTTGAATTATAGGAGATTTATGGGAAATGGCTTATTACACATTTGTCCTTTGGCTAAACAAATGTGGAAATAAATGGGAGGTGATGTTTTATTTACTCTTGGCCTTCAGAAAACTAGAAAGATATAATAACGTCTACCAATGGCACTTCTAAAAAATCAGAGTGCTGGGAAGAGAATCTCTCCAGAAAGCATGATCAATCAAAATCTTTCCCCAGAACTAGACCAGTTTTTGAAAATGATCAGTAAATTTGACTGTTGACCCACGGTGCTAAAATCATGGAAGGGGAGCCTCCAAATAAAAATAAAAATAAAAATGTTTAAGTGCAGAATAAGATCCTGCGCCTCTTTATTTACCTGATATATTGTTGGAGACACTGAGAAGAAAGCAAACATAACTGGAAAGTGGCATTTTTCCCAGAAATGGCTACAACCAATGTCTCTTTGGAGGGAAAATTAAAACAAAAAAGAAGGCAACCTTCATCACTGAGATCAAAGAAAATCCAGTTTGGGTCTAAGATGTTGAAAAAAATTTCTCATGAGCAGTTCTGTGTGAAAATATGACCCCTAAGATGTGTCCAAGTGCTCCACAACCCAGCCCCGGGTGCTGGTTGCGTAAAGTAGGGCTACTGAGGGGTTACTTCGTGTGCTTGTTTTCTCTGAAATCTCAGAAAAGAAAAACATGAAGTCAAGGGAGGGGTGAATGAGGTTGATTTGGAAGGTGGCACATTCAGGGATGATTTTGAGATGAAGGAATTTTCCATTACCCCCTATCCTCATCTGAGGAGAAATGATCTTGGAGGAAAAAGCAGATCACTTTAAGTATTAATTCACCTTCCCCAAAGGGTCTCAGGGTCTTTTTAACAGCAAGTGGTTTTCTCAAATCCTTTCACAAGAAAGATTTCAAAATCACAATGAGGGATGCACTTTCATTTTACCAGGGACCCTACAAGTTTAAATATTAGGATACAATGAGAGTTAAATGGAATAATAAATATAAGAGGCTCAAATTTCATTAAATACATTGCAAAATACAAAAAGACTTATATTGTAAGTTCATATTGGCAAAGTACATTTCCTTTTTACCATTTACTAGGTATTCTTTCTTGAAATATAAAACATATGACTAAAAGAAAAACCTGTCAGAGAAAACTTAAGCATCCTATTATTTTCGCAAACAACATTATTCTGGAAAGTAAAAAGAATTCCAACTACAAATTTCAAAGTTCCCCCTTCCTCTCATTTTTAAATGGCACATGTCTCAAAGAGTCAACAGTAAAGCAAAGCAAAGCAACAACAACAAAAACTATCCTGCCCCAAAACTCAAAGTTTTAATATAATATTATGTAGAATAAATGTGATGAAACACTTAAGGAAATAACTTAGTGACTCAAATCAAACAAAATAGCATCATTCATGACAATTATAATGAAATCATTCTTTCCATACCTTGCAGGTGTTTATATCGATTTTCAAATTCCTGGGCTTTAAGGTTCTACCCACTGGAAATAAACTCTAAAATGAGATTTTCGGTAGCTTTCTGATTTGTTTGGGAATTATTATAATTAACTGCACAAATTGAAAATGGCTTGGGAAAGAAGAACTCTAGTAATCATTACTGCTGCACAAAAGTATGGAGAGCACTGATAGAAGACTTTTGAGCAACAGAGACAATAACTTAACCAAAATACTACAGCTGGGTCCTATAGACGCAAAGGCCCATAATTTCAGGCGTGCAGACTCTCTGTCCCAGGCACAGATACCCTTCCTAGAACATCCTACAAAAGGCTTCCTCTGTCCTCCACACAACTCTATCCTCCCTCCCCCACCCCACACCCCTTATTGGCAGGAGGAGGGGGATTTTCCCAGTTTCAGCAAATTAATTTAGACTTTGTACTTGACCTGTACCTTTACAGATATATCCAATTAGTGGTTTGTAAAAATGTGTACTTGAATGAAAAAGACGGCTAGAGGCTGTGTGAGGGAGAGGGAACTTGGCTTTCTGCCATGGGTCAAAAGTGATTTAAACTTATTTCCTCATGTCTTCTTTCACTAAATTAAAACCCTGGAAGTTAACATTAAATTAAGTTTAAATTAAAACCTAGGCAGTAATGTTATCTTTTCAAGAGGAAGAAAAAAAATCAAGAAGCAATTCAGTGGCAAATGTGTTTCAACTTAATGGAATATTATTCCTTACTCTATTCCTTAATTTCTTTGGCTTACTGGCCCTTTAACTACTGTGAGTCTCCACTTATATCTCTTTAGTGGATTAGAACCTTGATTAACTTGGAGGAAGAAGGGAAGTCTTACTAAGTAAAATGCAGACTCTGCTAGTTCCTTTTGTCTTTGTCCCTGTCAGTCCACCTGTAGGATACTTACAGCAAAAGAGAAATCCATTGTAGACTGACATGGAATGTTTTTATAAATCCCAGTCTTTTCTCACTTGCCTTCTCCCCCAAACAGAAAGTAGCAGTGCCATCCCTCTGTAATCTGTTCCCCTAAATGACATACAATGTATCTCAGGGGCAGTGTGACATGATGAAGAGAAGCCCATAAAAGATCCTTCAGCAGTTCCAGAACTTTCATTCTGATGGGGAACCGCATTTATAATATTTCCTTTTATAAAGGACCTGCTTGCCATTGCAATGTGAGAGCTTTAAGTGTCAATGCAAAATTATAACTCTTCTAGCTTCACAAACAGTCAAAAACCTTCTGTTCACATTCCAAACAGAGAAAACTTTTATAAAATTTATTTTTAGAATGATATTGATGAAAAAATACATACATTAGAGAATCTTTCTATCTTCCAATAAGCAAAGCTTGATGATGAATAGGTAGATTAGAGATGGATGGCGAGACGGACAGATGGATGAATTGATAGAATATAAAAAAGATTTAGAAATATTTTGGTTTTGGTAACAATTTGGTTTTTGCTTTATCTTTGATTCATTAAAAATAACAAAATAAACAGAAGGCAAGGCATCTCTCCACAATCAAGCGGCTATTAATTTGGCTGCTCAGAGAGCAGGGCACCAAACTTTAAAGTCACATTTGTGGGCTGTCATCCCTGTTCCACATTCACCATATCATTTCAGTTATGAAAATAAACAACATATTCGCATTGCAAGCTCCTCTTGATCTTAAAAAGGGGGGGGGGCAAACCACATTTGAAGCTTGAGACTCATCCTCAGCAGTGTCCACTTTAAATAGAGAAAACACATTGCATGAAACTCAGGGCTCATTTTGGTCCATCAATTCCCCTAGTGCCCTTCCGTAGCCTCAAAGCCCAGAGCGAACCCAATCTGACCCCAACTTTATGTGCATTATTATATCAAGAGACAGGTGCTACTTACAGTCCATGCCATTGTCTCCCTAGATATGTAACAAAGTATTCTGGAACTGATCCTGCGAGAACACTTCAGGCGAATGTCATTTTCTTCTCTCTCTCTCCTTCCCTTGCACACAAACATACCCACTAGCCTCCTACCGGTATTAAAATTCTTCATTTACAAAATAGCACCGCTCCCCTGCCCCCAAACAACTCAAAAGAGCAACTTCAGGCTTTGACTAATACTCACATAAGTCCCAGTAAACAACATCCTTCACCCAGATCCGTAACTAATAATAATGCTTTTTATTAAGCCCTTCTGTGAAACAATACGTCTAATACAAAGCTCTTCTTTGCGCTGTTTTAATTATAATAAATCACCTTCATTATGATGCATACTTCAATATAACATGCCGGCTGCTGAGCTACTCCAGATATTCCTGTAACGAGGGGACAGCAGACATGGGTGTCTCTAAGAAAGTTATTTACACACACACTGAAAAATTCTTCAGCATCACACTGCCTTGCAGCATGAATTTCAACAACTTTTATCTTACCTTACTGTTCATAACATCACAACCAAAACGACAGGGGGTGGAAAACAAGAAAAGAGAAAGCACCACACCTGAAAAATGCTGTTTACACAAATAACAGTACCCTGAATACATCCACTAGCATGGAAAAATAAGTCCTTGCAGTGCAATCATTTCTCTATAAATGTATAAAAGTATTTTACTGCCGGGTGCAACAAATCAGTGACGAGACTCTCAGCTGTGGCGTGCGAGTTCCCGGGGACTGCATGTCAAAGTCAACTTCCAGGGCAGTCCCCCGGGGATGGCGCTGGGCACATTCTCATGAAAGGTGTGAAAATCTGATTTTCTAAAATGGATCAGTAATTCTCTATGAAGGGAGAGAGGATCGATAAATCTTTGCTAAGTAGATTGTAAAGGAAAAATTATTCTTTCGGTGACAGTACATTAGGATCCTCCAAACAATCTCAATAAACTAAAGACATAGCGTTTCTCCACCAGCTACTTTTGACTTCTGATATATTTTTGTAATCTCAGATCATTCCGCAATGCACATACATTTATATTTGCTAAGCAATGTTCCGTGTTGATGTTGATTTATAGTATGTGCCATTATAATGCTTGGCTGTGACTAGAAAAAGAAAATTATTAGCTGCTTGTAACCTGATAGATGTGATACAAGGAAATGTCATTATACCCATGCACACATATATGTTTCTAGCTATATCACTCTCAGTTTAGCCACATGATATGTCTTTGGGGTGTCTCAGCCAAATATAACTGTGTTGCTTCGGGGTACCTCTTTATCAAAGTGCATGTTCTCTAACTGCCTAAAAGCACCTGGGCTGTGATATGCTTAGAATCATATGATGTTAGTGACCCTTCTAGGAATGCCAAAGACCAGGGAAACCTCAGACACTGGTTTTATCACATTCACTCAGTGACTCTGAACTGGTGTAACAACCAGCCCTTGCCCACTAACACATTTGCCATTTGTTCCACACCTGGGGAGTCCACGCTCCTTATCACTCGTAGGCCCAGGAATCCTTCCTAAAGAATTTAGACCAAAAGTGTGTGTCATGAGAAAATAAGCCTAGGAGCGGACCAGTTACTCCCAGGAGGCCCTCTGTTGATAGCATGCTGAGCTGTGTGTGGCTGAGATTTCCCCAGCACTGTCGTAAAGCGGTTATTAAAAAATATGGCCTGAGTGGTTGCAAGGTATTTCAGGTGCCTCCGAGTTGGCTAAACACCGCGTCTTGTAATACCCTGGCAATACAAAGCAAATTCTCAGTGCAGCAGGCTTATATCTGAATTTCTTTGTACTTCATGCGAGTTTATGCCAGAATTAATATCAGGACCACTTCTCAGGGGAGAAAAAGCTCTCGCATGGGATGTGCTACTGAAATGTATAGCTTCCTTGGGCAAAGAAGAGGAGCAAGAGGATTGGCATGTTAAACTGTAGCAAACAGATGTGTTTATGTATGCAAACTTTGTTCACCTGAATGTCCACGTAAGCTACAGTAATTGCATTTACTAGTATCTTTTGGGGGGTGGGAACTGTATGCCAACGCCTTTATTAAAAAAAACCTCTTCTTCCCCTTTCAAACTGTACAAAGCTGTATTGGCACATTCAGATTTGAAACAGAAGTGACCATAATTTCTTCTGGCAGCAAGGAGGACTCACTATGATTATATTCTCTCCCACCATCCAGACTTTGTGACATTTTCTGACCAGAGGGTATAAGAGTTCTAAGAAGCAATGTCTAAGTTTCTACATAAAGTCTACTGTCCAATGCCCTTTAGTAAACAATGTGTAACAGGAAAGTCTATGGGGCAGCTTATAAGTCCATAGCTCTTGGTATCTCTACACATTTGGGGAAAATGTGTCTTCTTTTAAACATCCAAAATAGAGCTTTGATCTAGAAATAATGAGTGGTATCCTTTCTGATTCACGAGTCAGATTCAGTGGGACACAACAATTATTAAAACATGAAAATCCTAATCCCCCCAAGTGAGAACTTGTGATAGCATGGAGCTCTGAGTCTTACCCATCAAATAACAAGGGCAATTCTAAGAAAGTTAAATGATGGGAGGGAAGGAATTCAGTACCTTTCCAAGGGGAAATACCGACCCCTTAGTATATATAATACTGATAGATGGAGGTTGAGAATAGGTATTTGTTACATCCTGTCTCAGTTTCTGGGCTCCTATGACAAATACCACAAACTGGATTGGCTTAAACAATGGGAAACTATTGGCTCAGGGTATTGAGGCTAGGAGAAGTCCAAAATCGATGCATCAACAAGGCAATGCGTTTTCCCCTCCAAAGTCTGAAACATTCTGGTGCTGGCTGCCAGGTATCTGGAATTCCTTGGCTTTCTCATCCCTTGGTAATATCCTCTCTTTTCAGTTCCAGGTTATATTGATTTCCAGCTTCTGACTCTTTCCCATGGCTTTCTCTCTTTTGGTCTTAATTTCTTCTGCTTATAAAGGACTCCAGTGATTGG
>PVKH010049112.1:0-10133 GCA_004027955.1 Chaetophractus vellerosus | reverse complement strand
GCACATTACAAACTCTTGAGGCCATTGACTTTGTTGCTGGCTTTAACATAACCTGATTTGTTTTACTAAGCTGAAATGGCATTCCTATAATTTCCATCCCTAGGTTGTAGTGTGTCTTCCTGCAGGTGGTACAGTCAAGAAGCATAGTGGCTGGGGAATGGGGTAACAGAAGTGATTCTTCTTGACCACACTCTCAAAAAGTGGCTGTCCTCCAAACTATTTTTAAAATTTTTCTTTTTTTTTTTGTAACATACGAACATGGTACTTGTATCAAGACTATGATGAACAAACTTTAGGAGAAACAGCATGACTATGAGATAAACTAAGAAAGCAGCCAAAAGTCGGTATCTTCCTGCCTTCCCCTGCCCCCTTTAATCAGTGGCACATACCCTGCCCCACCCCCAGGCTGGCGCACAGATGATGGAATTTGACTATCTCTGAGATGAAGTCTAATCCCTTTTACACAGGACGGCCCGTCTCATATTTTACTCTCATGGCCATTGTGAATCTTTCTTCTCCAAATTGATTATCTCCATGGATGGCAAAGTTTTGAGCAGGGGCGAGATCCCAAAAGAATAGAAAGGACAAAGGTCTCAAATTCACACAAAAGTAACTTGTTTATATATAAGCTCGTCGATTTTTTTCTCTTTCTCCTTCCCCAGCACAACATGCACAAACACTGGCTTTATTTAAATCAATAAATTACTTATCAAACACAAGTTTCACCAAGTTTAAGTCTCCAGAAGTACTCCATTACTACTGAAGCACTTTAATTACCCTCTATTAAAAAGAACAGATGTAAATTTGCAACTTATCAGAAACGCCCGGGTCACTAATGAAGGAAAAAAAAAGTGAAGGGGGAGACTACTCTTGGGATCATTTGAGTTCATCCGCTTTCTGACTGAAAAGAGGAAATATTTCTCTCCGTTGTCATTTCTGTTGCTGCTAGTTTCTTCTGATGCAAATGAGGTCAGAGGAGCAGGGGGAATATTTGGGGTCACTCACCCTACTGCTTTAAAAATGTTTACATATACTTAATTCCTTTGCATTAAGAGTTTGCTGTAAGGGCCTTGATCTGCCTTCTCTTTCCCATTTCTTACAGCCAGTTTCTAAAAGGCAATCCATCTTTCTGCCAGGCCCCATGTTCTTGGCTTGACATTTTGTTTTTGTGATTCCCCTCTCCCGCCATGTTCCTCATCCTAAATTGAACCACTTCACAGTCACAAACTCAACTGTATTCAAAAGTCTGTCCATCAAATGAGCTCAAATTCCCTCTCTTCTAGTCAGGGATATCTCTCTGGTTTTCTCAGGAGGAGGGAGCAAATAGATTCTCTGAGACAGGTAAACAGGTAAATCTGATGGCTAGTAATCTATATTTCTCTATATCAATGGTCTGTAAACCCGATGGGTAGCAGTCTTTATTTCTCTCTCTCAGCCTCAGTTCTGCCTTCCACAAGATATGCTATTGATAAAAACAGAGGTGGTAGGAGGAGAAAAAAATCGAGTTCATGATTTTCTAAGTTGGACAAGACGGGAAGCAATTCTATTGAAGTTAAATTTAAAGTCCCAGATTGTGCAGTTATCTGAATGGTTAATCAAAGACACAGAAATCAAGCAACTCAGATGAAAAAATTCAATGCATTAATGGGAATAAGGGATTAGTCATACATTTGCCCTCCCAAATTGCATTATTCTCTTGTGATTAATTGTGAGAAAT
Organism: Chaetophractus vellerosus; assembly: GCA_004027955.1. Classification (NCBI taxonomy): domain Eukaryota; kingdom Metazoa; phylum Chordata; class Mammalia; order Cingulata; family Chlamyphoridae; genus Chaetophractus; species Chaetophractus vellerosus. The sequence goes on along the minus strand of PVKH010049112.1, from coordinate 8,416 downwards.
AATAATACAAAGATTTTATTGAATTATTTCCATTGAAATGCTCAACAATGGGTTAATTAAAACCAACACATCTTTCTCTAAAGCAAACCACTTAGCAGTGTTCTGGGCACCGATTTTAGAAATGGAAAGCCTCCAAGCTGTTATGTTCCAAGATTTTTAAGTTAATTAGTGCAGAAAAATTATTTTTATCTATGCATCATGTAAAGATTAAAAAAACTAGGCCAGGAATTTTTCTGCCTATTGTTAGTTATTTAAACTCTTGACTGGCTGAAGGAGCAGGAAGTTTGCATAAAGGTGAAGATGCATGTATCACCAGGTCAGATCTGACCCAGTGTTAAATAATTAGTAGCAACTGCTAACAGGTTTCGCCAACAGGTCCAAATTTTCCAAAATAGCAAAGGGAGACACTTTACTATCCTAAGAGGGGCGCCATGCTTTCCAGAAACCAACACCTACACTTCTCCAGTGGCCCCACAGCACTCTGGTTACCTCCATTCACATTCTCAGGTATGTTCTGTACAAGTTGCAGGCTGAGCAGTTTGAGGTTTCATTCCACTGAATGGCTCAGGCTAAACAAAAGTGGTTTTCCATGTAAAGACAATATACTTAACTGCTACAATCCACCTGGGATTGGAAAGAGGATATTGATTTTGGAGGACTTGGGTGGGGAGGGAGGTCACAGAGACTTGCCTCGGTCAGAAAGGATTTTTGAATCTTTTAATCCTGACTCCTAGCCTTTGTAATTGGTTGTCCAACCTTTGCTTGAATGCTTCTAATGATTGCCTAGCATGAAATAGGATTGTCAAAGATAAGCATTTTTGAAAAAAACAGCACCATGTTAACTTAGTCTGTAATTTTGGAAACTATCAGTTGTGATCTCATCCCTCCAGGGAAATAGCCTCACAGAAACTATGAAGAGTTACAAAGATGACATTAATTACATGATTCCTGACCTCAAAGGTAGAAGGTATGGTGGTGAATAGACATGTAAAACAAAAGTCTCACATAGTAACTAAAGCTGCACAATGACACACACACACACACACACACACGCCAATACACAGGCCAGTGTTGCTGCCATTTATTCCATGATGCAACCATTCATTCAACAGGCACTTATTGAACACCTACTATGTGCCATAACCATCATGATTGGTGGAGGTTGAGCTGGAGAATATCAGAGGGTTTCATGTGAATATTCCCATGTCATTTTTGAGTCTGGGTCCCTGTTTTTCCTTTCTGGAAGCCATATTGAAAACATCTCAATAGATTAAGTGGACTATGAAAACTCAAAAATATAAGGGGTCTAATATTGACATCTTTCATAGCCTACTACTGAATTTCATAGCTTTCTTCATGTATGGCAGAGGCACAATTTATTGACTTCCTGCCTCAGCCAAAGCCCTTGGTCCCTGCAGTGGTTTGAAGCTGTATGTGCCCCATAAAAGCATGTTCTTAAAGTTAGTACATTCCTGGGGGTGTGGACCCATTATAAGTAAGACCTTTTCATGAGGCTACTTCAGCTAAGGTGTGACCCACCTCATTCAGAATGGGTCTTAATCCTCTTACTGGGGTCCTTTATAAACAGGATGGATACAGAGAGAGAAAAAAAAAACAACAACATAGAAGAAGCTGAAGTCAATGAAACCGGGAAGAGAAGAAAGAGACCAACAGATGCTGCCATGTCCTTTGTCATGTGACAGAAGAGTCTAGGATTGCTAGGAGCTGGTCTTCAGGAAGAAAGCATCATCTTGATGATACCTTGATTTGGATATTTTCATGGTCTCAAAACTGTGAGTTTGTAAGCAAATAAATCCCCATTGTTGGGGCCGGCTGGATAGCCCAGTGGATAGGGCACCGGCATACCACATGGGAGGCCCTGGGTTCGGTTCCCGGGGACCTCTCCTAGCGGGCAGACCGCCTTGAGAATGGCAAGCCACCATGGGCGGGCCAGAGCCGCCGTGGGCAGGGCAAAAAACTGCCACGGACAGGGCAAAAGCCGCCACGGGCAGGGCAGGTAGCCCGCGAATGGAGCGCAGCCAGCCACCCGCGAACTGAAAGCCGGCCGTGAATGGAAGCAGAAGCTGCCCACAAGCGGGGAAAGCCGCGCCTGCGCAGAGACCAGTCTCGGCGCGTCGTCGCAGCGGGGGGGGAGGGGAGATATGTAATAAAATAAATAAATCTTAAAAAAAAAATAAATCCCCATTGTTAAAAGCCATCCCATTTCATGGTATCTGCTTTTGGCAGCCTAGCAGACTAATAAACGGTCCCTCTGGCAGCCCTACCCTGATGCCCAGTCTCTTCCTGCTGATGCCCTATACTTTGCTCCTGTCACAATGGTGTTTATTCTGCCCACACCGTGATTTGTGTTCCTGTATCCTCCATGGCTTCCATACCCTCTGCTTCTGTTGAGTGGTCAGAATCTGTGCATTCTCAATTTCTACAGCACTGTGCAGACGTTCATAATGATGACATAACATTGACCAAGTGGGAATAGAGCAGAGCACCTGTTGAGGCTGTTCTTTGCCCACTTCTGCTTTTGAATGCCTTCTCTAGCAACTCTTACTATAGCCAGGATGTTCGGTTGGATCAGGCCCTTGGGCAAACCCCTCACCATTGTATACATGGTCACAGCCTGCTATGATTGGATTTCATTTGCTTTGACAGCTGTTGTGTTATGGAAAGAGCTTAGAAACTTATAATTCATTCTTTCATTGTTATGGTTACAAGATCATAGTTTGATTCCTTCCTCTTTTAGTTATTAGTCATATGTTTTGATTCTAGTTTCTTTATCTGCCCAATAGATAATATAAATACACTACGGCTAATAATATCTACTAGTTATTATAAGAATTTTTTAAAAATGGGTAAATATGCTAAATATAGAACTTCATGGATGTTGGACTTAAATATGACTCATAAAGTCTCTCTATAGAATTTTAGGGACAAGAATTTAAAATAGCACAATGTTATTAAAACATGACATCTAGTTTATACTACCAACATTTGACAACTCACTTTTATAAGCCTAGGTACCCAAATATACTTAAACACATCTAAGTTCTTATTGTCCTATTGTTTTTGTTTTGCTTTAAGGAACTGTTCCTGGATGGAGGTTTGCTAGTCTTCCTTATCTGGAATTTGAAATGCCCTCAATTGATTATGTATGAATTTTTATGACTTTCTACTGCACGTGTGCAAAGTGGAATCAGTGTGAGTACTGGTCAACTTGATGATTTGAATCTTTTCCCAGCCAATGTCAATGGTCATCTCTTCATCTGCTTTTGCGACCAACGTTCTTATTCTTTAAGTCTTTTTCCTTCTTCAACATTACCTTCTAAATCACACTTATAATCTGTTTTCAGGCCCATAATTGTCTCTCTAGCAATCTCAACTCTCTTTTATTCTAACCAAAGCAGCCATTTACCTGGTTCTTCCCATCTTCTGCCTCTTCAATCAACTTTAAACAGGCATGTTCCTGCACATTCCAGATCTTTCTATCATAAAGCTTCACTCTTCCTTCTAATGGATTCTCTGCTCTAGAGTCTTCCCTCTTCTGCATGAACTCCAGCTTGCCTATAGGTCTGGGACCTTGCCCTAAATCCCATTTAGCATCTGAGACCCAAGAACCCTTCTTAGAACTCACACTTGTAGAGCACTTACAAACATGGCAGTCCTTGATCTCAGCAACTTTAACATATTATGTAGTTTAATCCTCACAACATCTCCCTGAGGTAGGTACTATTATTAATCCCATTTTGCAGATTAGAAAACTCAAGCATAGGGAGATTAAGTAACTTGCCAAAGGAACACAGTTAATAAAATCACAGTCCTATAATTAGAATTTAGGCAGTCTCAAATGTACTACAATGTCTCTTAGTGCCTGTCAGTCCTGGCTTTCCTTCCATAGAGGAAGTGGTTCAATTTGCTGTACTCCCAGCCATTATCCACACATGGACACATTTCAACATTTAACTACAGCTGCTGTTGATTCCTCTCCCCAGTGCCCTGCCTGCCGGTCTGGGTGCGGTGGTACCAGTGCTTTCCAAAACCATGCCTGAAGCTTGCGAGGCCCTCTCAACCCTGCTCTCTGGAGCACCAGGGCTCTGAGGCCTCATGTCTCCTGCCCTACTCTGCAAAATTCTGTCCCTTTCCCTTCCCCATCTCACTCGCATTGGTGTTCTGTTGTTGCCCAGCTCCAATATAATTTCAACCAGAGTCCTCATAGTCATTAGTGTTTTAGTTAAATATAATTACTCCACACAAGCCGGGAGACTCTATGTCCTACTAAAATTTTACATCATAATTGGGAACATTGGCAATATACAATAATCCAAAAGCCACAATGGTCCTTTGACATTAATAGAGGAAATTTTATAGTTGGGAAGCGGCATCGAGTTCACAGGGGCAGCACAACCTTCAGTGTATCTGAATTCCATTTCTAAAGTCATCTCTATTCTTATATGGAAAAAGGCTACTGTGTGCCAGGGATTCAGCTAAGGCCGAGGATTTAGGTTCTTCTGTGCAGGGAGGGCTGTTGCTTGACATTTTACCTGCTGGACCCAAAAGGTATTTAAAAATGTCTTCAAAAAAGGCACAGCATTGGAGGTTGGAGCAGGGAGGAGACGAGGTACTGATGACAGCAATATGAGTTTATATGGGAACATATCAGAACATACAGGCACATCTGACTGTATTGTGGAGCTGGATTTCATTAGTGTCTGATCATCCAATCTGTGGCCCCAGGACAAACAGGCAATCAGACGTACATGTGTGCATACGTGTGGGTGTGTCTAGCATTTATACAGTTGCAAGTGGCTGACATGAAAGAGAGATACAATCATAAATTCTTTTCTGTAAAAGAGGAAGACTGTGCAGAGGTGGACAAGAACCTGGCCACAGGAAAATGGTTGTGGCAAGACCTCTCATTTATATTTCCATTATCGCAAGACAGAAGAGACAAGAGGTGAAGAGGAAGCTGCTGGTGTGGGGATTCATAGCAAATTGTGCATGTGTGCCTGTGTGTGTGTGCATATACAAGGAATGTCATCAGAGGAGGCAAATGATATTTGGGAATGGTGCCATAAACATATCATATTTAAACTCAATGCTTCTGGCCCAAATATCTAATAGTAAGAAAATGGTTTAGGAAATTATGGTTCATAATAGAATGCAATACAGTTATAGAAGTCATAAGGGCTCTTCTCAAATATTCTCTTGTCCTTCCAGGCACACGGTAGGTTTGTACAATCCCATCCCTCCAGAAGTTGGCATGGCTATGTGACTTGCTTTAATTGGTGGAAAGTGAGTGGGGGTAATAGGTGTTATTTCCAGGCTAAGCTTTAAGAGCCCATCTGTGATTTGCTGTTTCTTCCTCCACTGCCTCAGTGATCATGGAAGTACATGTCATGATGGACTCTGGTCACTTGGATCCCCGCCTGAGTGACTATAAGTAGAGCCCTCTGTCAACCTGGGTTATAGATGCAGAATGAGTGAGATGTGAACTTGATTTCTGTTAGGCTCCTGAAATTTGGGGATATGTTACTGGAATGAAATCTAGCCTATACTAACTAATATGAGCTGTGAGTATGATTATGGAAAGAATGTATAGAGTTATCAGCCTGGACTGGAAGACAACATGCAAAAATGAAAATCAATGTTAGTTTTTCTAAAATGGGCAGTTTTTTTTTTAATATGGTTACACATTTTTCACTTATAAATATGTTTACAAGGATAGAAAGCTCAAAGAATATGAAAGAAAACAATCTGTTGTTTCTAAGATTCCATTCTAGTACAAATTTGGATTGATAGCAGAAGGCTTTATAAAAGAAGCACTGGAGTAAATTTCAGCTGCTGCTGTGAAGGGTACTTCTGTATTTTTTTTTTACATACAGCTATAAGAAACAGAATTTGTTAAGGAAGGTATAGCATTCTTCTTCAACAGTCAAATAGAAATTTTCTCCTTCTTTCAAAATGACAGTAAATTGTGTCTCCCCTCCCCCCAGCTTTCTTCTTTAATCAGAAATATCATCTCCAGACCCAGATACCTTCCAGGATTTCTCCTTGTCCTGAAATGCCGACAAGTCTGGTGGAAGGGAGAGAAGGGAGAGGAGGTAGGGAGCTACAGCACAGACTAGAAATACAGAACTTGCTGAACAATACAGCAGGGTGGGCTCTGTAAAGTTGGAATGTCAAAAGAGCCTGGTGTGGTAGGAGTTAACCTTCCTAGTGACCCGAATACCTATGTCTTGAGACTACTGCCGCTTTACAGGTCCTGGAGCTGACTGCCTTGTGTGGATGGCAGGTGTGGCTGCTCCATTCATGGGTGAGAGAGCCCTGTCAACTGCCAGCATCTCCAGCTCATCACAACTTTGCCACTCTCATATCCAGAGGGATTATGGAGTTGAGTTTTCCAATGTTGACCTGGAGACAGGCAGCCTGGATTTGAATCCTGGTTCTACCACTTGCTAGCTGGGTAACCTCTGGCAAGTTATTTAAGCTCTGGGTGCTTTAGTTTCATTTGATAAAAAGGGGGTAATAATAGCACCTACCTAAGGCTGTTGAAGGACTGAGTCATATATGTAAAGCATGAAGCCTGGTATACAGTGAGCCAGCTCTTATTGCTCTTATTATTCTTACTGAAATCACTGTAACTCCCATGAGATGGAAAATTTCACTTCCAACAATTGCCCCCACAGTAGTCTTAACTCCTTGTGCTGCTGCTGGAAATAGGGAGAATCACAGATTTCCAAGTAAATGACAAGTCTCAGTGGAAATTTAATTGTTTTGGTATGATATTTATAGCACCAGTAAGGGTCTGAAGGGACCACTCATACTTGAAGGCATTTATGGAAGAAATTACATGCTATTATAGTATCATTTATGAATCCGAACATTTGCTACGGGCCTGGGACATACTTATGAATATTAGGGGTCTACTGCTTCCATACTAAGGTAGAGAGGGTGGGCTGTCAAACTCCTTTCCTCTTCACAAGGTTGGGGAGGTGAGAATTTTGCAGAAAGAGTGACATTCAGTATTATCAGAGGATGGATATAACAGCAAGGGGTGCTTTGGAGGTACTGAGCTCAAGGGACTAGACTATAGGCCAGAAGAAAGTTACAGGCACCTGGTAAGGAAGGACAAAAAAGGAGGGCATCCACTTTCCAGTTTCTTTCTGGATTATTCCATCCAGTTAATGATGGAAGGATCTGAGGCAAACTTTTTTTCAGGAATAAAGACTAGGACCAGTCAGTTTCTGTTGTGCTATAGTTATTGGAAAGCTGAACTCAGAATAAAGAGGGAAATTGATACAGAGGAGTTAGTAGGGCCTACACAGCCTTGCTCATTATTTGGGCTTATGAGTAAGGAACACGGATGCCAAATCTATCCTTTCAGTGAATTCTACTAGCCTAAGAAAGTCACACAGACTGCCTATGGCAGATAAGAAAAAGTCCATGCAAGTGTTTTGATGTGTGGTTGGTCAGAAGCCCTGGAGTCATGTATGGGCTTGAGAGGGCTTGGATTACCAAGTACAAATCAGGGTGATTCTTTTACTTGTGTATCTTCTGTCTGTGCCCAATAGAATTAGCTTCACAGCATGGAGCTCTACACAAAATAGTTTTGTTCACTGCTGTACTCCAGTCCTTAGAATAGTGCTTGCCATATAGAAAGTGCTCAGTGATTACATGTGGAGAGAGAACATGAAGGAATAAGGGAGTATTGTTGAGAGAACAGAGTAAAGCAAATGGTCATAACTGTGGAAGAAACTGAAGCCTAAAGGCCAACAGGCCCAACATGGAAGTTTACTCCAGAAATTGCAAAGGGTCAAGGCTGAGGCCACACTGAAAGTCAACTCAGGAGGAAGGGAGCGTTCTCATGGGACAGACAATTCCTCTCATGCTTGGCCACTGCTCTCCCTAGGGTTGTTCCTCCTCTCAAATATACTTTATAGTTTTTTATAGATAATAAACATTCTGCTCAATGTCTGAGAGTCAGGCCTGGGTTATGTATATCTGAACCCAACCTTCTCACACGTAAAATGAAAGTAATAGATCTTTCAGGGTGCTTGTGAGGATTTAATACAGTGATAATATAAAGTACATAACACAGTGCCTGGCTGACAATAAGGACTCAACAAATGGTAGCTCTTATTATTATTATTATTATTATTTTTTTTTTTTTTTTAAAGATTTATTTATTTTATTACATATCTCCCTTTCCCCCCCGTTGCAGCGACGCGCCGAGACTTGGTCACTGCGCAGGCGCGGCTTTCCCCGCTTGTGGGCGGCTTCTGCTTCCATCACGGCCGGCTTTTTCAGTTCGCGGGTGGCTGGCTGCGCTCGATTTGCAGGCGACCTGCCCTGCCCGTGGCGGCTTTTGCCTGTCCGTGGCAGCTTTTTGCCCTGCCCACGGCGG
>PVKH010049111.1:0-10139 GCA_004027955.1 Chaetophractus vellerosus | reverse complement strand
CAGGCAAAAGCCGCCACGGGCAGGGCAGGTCGCCTGCAAATCGAGCACAGCCAGCCACCCGCGAACTGAAAAAGCCGGCCGTGATGGAAGCAGAAGCCGCCCACAAGCGGGGAAAGCCGCGCCTGCGCAGTGACCAAGTCTCGGCGCGTCGCCGCAACGGGGGGGAAGGGGAGATATGTAATAAAAAATAAATAAATCTAAAAAAAAAAAAGGGGGAGCAGATATGGCTCAAACAGTTGAGTGCTGGCCTCCCACAAGGAGGTCCCAGATTTGATTCCCAGTGCCTCCTAAAGAAAAAAAAGGCAAAAAGCAGACAACGAGCAAAAACAATGAGCAGACAACAAGCACAAACACAAGCAAAAATAATGAGCAAAAAACAATGAGCAAACAGATGAGGAAGCCATCTGAGGTAGGAGTGGGGGTGGTTAAAATGGCAAATATTATGTTCTATATTTGTTACCACAATTTTCTAAAAAACTAACACTTGTCAATTGTTAGTATAATATAAAAGAATAGCCACAATTATCTAAAAAGAAGTTTTTTTAAAAACTCCCTTTTCCACCAACAAATCTGCAAGGCCAGATTTTCTTTACATAATTGAATATAGTAGAGTTTCACAAAAGCATTTGTGAAAATGTAAAAGGATGAAATTCTTCTCACTATTTTTATATTGAAATATATATTTATTCATCACAAAAATGAGTTCTTTATTTTAACATATAAGTTTATTCTGGGGAGCACAAACTCCAAAGTAGGGCCCACTGACTTTGGAGTTTGTGCTCCCCCATGTGACAGAGTTGAACTCAGTTGTGTTCTCCTTACACGTGGCTCTGTTGCCCCTCTGTTTGAACCTATGGTTACTAATAGAGTTGATAGTTGCATGTCCAAGGGACTTAAATCTTTGGGCTGTCCATGTGCTAGTTGGGATCTGAATCTCAACAGACCTGCAACACCTTCTCTCCAGTTCATTGGACTCATCCAGGACAACTAACAAGGAGATGATGACTGACAATGACCATCTCAAGGAACATAGAGTCTGCAACTGCAAGCAAGAGTCTCATCCACCTGCCCTATGGGATCTAAGCCCCCTCTCAATTAGAATCCTCAGGATTGGGGAATGGATGATGGACTAGAGTAGCCTTACAGTTGTTCTACTGTAGACCTGTGATGCTAGCAATGGAAGAACTTTTATCATGGATGTGGAGGCAGTGGCCACTGGAGGTTCTGAGGGAAAAATAGGTGTAATTCGGGGGCATTTTCAGGACTTAGGAATTATCCTGAATGACATTGCAATGACAGATATAGGCCATTGTATATCTTGTAATAACTTGCAAAAATGTGCAGGAGAGAGTGTAAACTACAATGTAAAGTATAATCATCACTTAGTGGCAATGCTCCAAGATGTGTTCATCAATTGTGGCAAATGATCCATACTAATGAAGGATGTAGTTGATGTGGGAAAATGTAGGAGGGCTAGGGAGCAGGGCATATGGGAATCCCCTATATTTTTTGTGTAACATTTATGTAATCTAAGTTTCTTTAAAAAATAAAAAAGTAAATATATATATATATATATAAGTTTATAATTTAAGTTAAATATTTTTCAATGTCTCATTTTAAATTTATAATACAGTAAATATTGATTGATATGAACCACAGAAACATAAGCTTTCTCAGATCCTCAATAATGAAGACTGTAAAGGAGTTCCAAGAATGAAAAGTTTCAGAAGCACTGGCCTAGGGGTTTCATTCAATTAGGACCAATCTGTAAATTTATTTATCAGCTTGAGGATCCCTGCATCATTGAAGTAGTGAAAATATTAACTGTACACCCACGCGTGCAACTCGATCTTGGGTTTTAAATTCTCCCCGGAGACTTTTATCCTACACGGAGACCTGGTCCCATTTTGATTTCTCAGGATTGTATTTCTAGTTATTCTTACACAAAGAGAGTAGTGTTCAGGTTTAATACTGGGTCTTGGTTTCAGCTTTGCACCTCACTCAGGTGCAGTACTATAATCCTCTGAGTCACCACAGCATCAGTTCAGAAGCATCCCACTCTGATTTTAACTTACATCTTTCTTTGTGGTCATTAGGGATTATTTCATTTATTTATCTAAAGCTCAACTATATATCTTAATTTTTAAAATTCAACTTTATCTATCATTTTTAGTGTTTTCTGGAGTGGGCAGGGGTCTACAGTAGCTGCATCTTCGATGATCCCATTTAAATGACTTGCTTTCTTTTATTCACACACACACACACACACACACACGCATGCACTCATGCACTCACACACAGAATAAGAACTTTATACCCAAAAGGAAATATTCATATATTTTAACGCAAAAGGGACATAAATAAAAAGAAACTTACATATGATAACTAAAAATCCAATCAATTCCAAGAAGTAAGAATTATATTGCCTGCATTATCTGATCATGGTGCAAAAAAAGCACCATTTCATCATTAAAACAAAAAAGGCAACCAACAACAATTTAACATTTTTGAAATTAAAAAAGATTTTAAAAATAATTATTAGATTAAAAATTCAATCAAAATTGAATATTTTACATTAAAAATTCAAATACAGACAGCCAAAGGGGAGCTGATGCAAAGTACCAGAACTCAGTTAGCTTTTATAACGGGTATTTATTTGGGGTAGAAGCTTACAGTTACCAGGCCCTAAAGAGTCTAACTCAAGATACCATAAGAGGTACTTTCTTACCCAGTCTGTTGCCACATGTTGATACAAGATGGTGGGCAATGTCTGTAGGAATTAAGCCTTCCCTCTTCCTCTTAAGGCTCTGTGGTTCCAGGTCCTTCCAATATCAGCTGTAGGCTGGCATAAAGCTCATCTCTCTCCTGGGGCTCACTCTTCTCCAGGCTCAGCTGCTCTGGTCTCTCTATAAGTTCAGCTGTAGACTATCAGGCTCATCTCTCTTCCCAGGGCCATGTCTATTGACCACTCTCTCTTCCTGCATATCTGCTTCTATGTTCTTCTCCATGTATTTACTTTCCTGTTTTTGATTGGGCACCCTTTATATATCCCACAGCTATAGGCTAACTGTAGGTTGGGACTCAAATCAGGTTGCCCTAATGACATGATCAAATAAAAGCCCTAATCTTGACTGAATAAAGTAAAAGTGAAACCTCTGAGTCTAATACAATCTAATACACTCAGAGGACAGACCAGTTTACAAACACAATCTAATATCTACTTTTGGAATTCATAAACAATACCAAACTGCCACACAGACTGAATAGTGATTATACTGAAACTTAGCATTGTCAGAACATGAGTCTGTGAGGAATCAAATCAGTCTAAATTTTATGTAATTCTTCCCCTAAGAGGGATAAAACAATATTTGCTATATAAAGAAAATTAATTTTAATTAAACACTAAATTTGTATTAGAATTTGGAAAATTAAAAATAGAATAATATATATCTCAAGTATTATTTTAAAGTTTTCACACAAATTTTCAGTAAGAAGAATAAAATTTGGGAGTGGGGGAGAGTGTGGATGCAAAATGGCAAGAAGGAAGTTTTACAGATGCTTCCTCCATGAGAAAAATAAATGAGCTGGAAGAAAGGAATTTCCATCGACTAGGTGGCAACCCTGGAACCAGAATAGACATTTAGAATAACTATAGGAATGAAGGTGAAGGGAGAGGCTGCCAAAAGTTTAGCTTTCATAAGTGAAGGCGAGAAGCAGTGATAGCCCTGTATTGGTCAGCCAAAGGGATGCTGATACAAAATACCAGAAATCTGTTGGCTTTTTAAAAGGGTATTTATTTGGGGTAGAAGCTTACAGTTACCAGGCCATAAAGCATAAGTTACTTCCCTCACCAAATTCTGTTGCCACATGTTGGAGCAAGATGGCTGCCAATGTCTTCAAGGGTTCAGGCTTCCTCTTCCTCTTAAGACTCCATGGTCCTAGCTCTTTCCAATATCAGCTGTAGGCTGGGATAAGTCTCATTTCTCTCCTGGGGCTTGCTCTTCTCTAGGCTCAGCTGCTCTGGTCTCTCCACAAGGCCAGCTGTAGACTATCAGGCTCTCTCTCTTCCCGGGGCCTCTGTCTTGTCTATGCAGCCATCTCTATTCCTCTGTGTTCTTCTCCTGTGTGTTTACTTCCTGGGGCTCCAGCATCAAAAGACTCCAACTCTCTCCTCTGCTGTGTGTTTTCTCTATGAGTCCCTGCCCCCTTGTTTACTGATATAGCCCAATCAAAGCCTTAGTCATAAATCAAGTAAAAGTGAAACCTCTGAATCCAATACAATCTAATGTCCAGAGGAACAAACCAGTTCACAAACATAATCCAATATCTACTTTTGGAATTCATAAACAATATCAAACTGCCACAAGCCCCTATTCCTTGGCTCCAAGGCAATAGCCATGGAAACAGCAGTGGTTATGGAAAGTCAGTCTGGATTCTGGGAGTGGCCAGCTAGAGCCAGGGTGTGGACATCAAGGTCAATCTGGGGCATCCTTGAGGACCAGCATTCTTCTGGGAAGCAGTGGCTCCCTGCCTTCCACCAGCATCTGCCAGGATGCTTCTGTATCACCTTTGATAGGTTGTTCTTTGTCTTACATGTAGGGCTGTTTCTTGGTCTGGCAGAGCCCTGAGGACCCAGGACAGATTCTTGCATTGGTTTAAGCACTCTTAACAGCAGCAGCTTCAGGCCTCACACAAGCATCTACCAGGATATAAAGCCAGTATACTTTTTGGGGTTAGTTCTCTCTCTCCTTACTTCCCTCCCTCTCTCTCTCATATAGTGAATCCCTGAGGGACCAGTGTACATACTGGCCTTGGTTTCAGCCTTGACAGCAGTAGCTTCCAGCTGCCATTGGCATCTACCTAGAGGCATGGAGAGGCAATTCATCTTTTTTTTAAAGGGCATTTGGTCTGTTTGTTGGTATTTATTTCTCTCTCTCTTTTTTACTTTTTCTCTCTCTCTTCTTTTTTCTTTTTCTTTTTCATTCCTTCTTCTTGGTCTGGCAGACTAAAGAGTGAGGGAACAAGATTTTCAGAGTTACCATAACCTAAGATTCATAATATCCTGTTTGCAACAAAAAATTATAAAACATACAAGGAGATAGAAAAGTTTGGCCCAGTCACAGGAAAAAAAGTATTTGATGGAAATTCTCCAGAGAAAGCTCAGTCTCTGGAAAATATCAACTCCCTTAAATAAGATTAATGAACTAAAGGGAAACATGGAGAAAGTACTAAAGGAAATCAGGAACTCAATATGTGAACAAAATGAGAATTTCAATAATGAGATTGAAATTATAAAGGAGATTCAAATGGAGATTCTGGAGCTAAAAAAGTACAATAACTAAATGAAAATTTCAATAGAGGTGTTCAACATTAGAGGAGGCAGAAGACAGGATCAGTGAACTTGAAGATAAGACAATTGAATATGTCCAGTCTGAGAAGCTGTGGGATACCAGCAAGCATACCTATATATGTATCATAGGAGTCCGCAAAAGAGAAGAGATAAAGACATGGAAAAAATATTTGAAGAAACAATGACTAAAACTTCCCAAATCTGCTGAAAAACATGAATATACAAATCCAAGAAGATCAATGAATGCCAAACAGGATGAACCCAAGAAGAACTACACTGAGACACATTACAATCAATCTGTCAAATGGCTAAGGACAAAGACAAAATCTTGAAAAGAGCAAGAAAGAAGTGACACATTGCATATAAGCGATCCTTACTAACACTAACATCCAGTTTCTCATTATGAAACACGAAGATCAGAAGGCAGTGGGATGACATATTTAAAGTGCTGAAGGAAAAAAAAATCATTATCCAAGAATAATATATCCAGCAAAAGTCTCTTTCAAAAATGAGGGAGAAATTAAAATATTTCTGGATAAACAAAAGATGATAATTTTCATTACCACCAGACCTGTCTTACAAGAAATGCTAAGGGAGTACTTCATGTTAAAAGGAAAGGACACTACACAGTAATTCAAAGTTGCACGAAGAAATAAAGCTCCAACATAGGTAACTATATGGGTAAATATAAATGATAGTATTACTGCATATTTCATTTGTAATGCTGTCTTTTTCTTCTTAAATGGTGTGGCAGTTTGAGATTATTTTATGAATCCGAAAAGGAAAAAGATTATATTTGTAAAATAATCTGTTCCTCTGGGTGTGATACCCTTTGATTGCATTAAATTCCAAGGAGGGGTCTTTGATTAGATTACTTGATAAGATTACTTTAGGGCTTTTGATTCGACTAAATCAGTGAGGTATGACTCAGGTTGAGTTTCACCCCCTTGCTGGGTCTGATATAAATAGACTCACATGGACAGACAGAAGAAAAAGGGAGAAGCACATTTTTTATTCTGCAATGTGAGAGAGAGGATTGCTTAAGCACGAAGCCCTCAAGAGGCTGGGTCCATGGAGCAGTTCAAGAGGAAACCAGCCCTGCTATATACCTAAGAGCTTACAGTAGAACTTGGGGAAAAAGCAGAGCAGCTGAGCCTGACAGAACAAGCCCAGTGGGGAAGGCAGAGACCTGGCAGAGATCACCCACCATCTTGCTATAACATGTGACAGCTAACTTTGGTGAGAAAGCACCTCTTGTGGTGCCTCAAGTTAGGCTTTTCATGGCCTTGGAACTGTAAGATTTGCCCCCAATAAATACCCTTTTAAAAGCCAACACATTTCTGGTACCTTGCATCGGCAGCCCTTTGGCAAACTAAAACGAATGGCTTAAAATTCAAATGAATATAAAATAAGCACAAACCCTCGTTACTTGAGCACACAGTATATAAAGATGTAATCTATGGCAAGAGCAACATAAATGGGAGGAATGGAGGGATAAAGGAACAGAAAACATGTAGGCAACTAAAATTAAGTTAGTATCAATATAAAGAAATTTGTAATAGTTAGGATCTTAAATGTAATCCCAATGGTAAAGCATAAAGAAATTTTCTAAAAAATTCGCACAGAAGAAAATGCAAAGTGATTCAAAATGGCTCATTATAAAAGATCATGTAAACACAAAGGAAAGCAGTAATGGAGGAAAGGAGGGACAAAAAAAGGCATAAGACTTGCAAAATGTCAGAAGTCTTGCCTATCAGTAATTACCTTAAATGTAAATGGAATAAACTTTTCAATCAAAAGGCAGAAATTGGCATAATGGATAAAGGAGGATGACCCAATATAAATTGTTTATGAGACTTATCTTAGCTCCAAAGACACAAACAGGTTGAAAATGAAAGGATGGAAAACTATTCCTTGCAAATTGAAAGAGAGTAGGGATGGCTATACTAATATCACACAATATAGACTTTAAATCAAACACAGTTACTAGAGACAAAGAAGAACACTATATATTGATAAAAGGGTCAATTCAACAAGAAGATACAACAATTATAAACACATATAGAGCTAACAAGGCCCCAAAATATATGAAGCAAACATTGACAGAAATGAAGAGAGAAATAGTTCTACCATAAAAGTTAGAGATTGCATCACTTTCAATACTGGATAGAACATCTAGACAGAAGATCAATAAGGAAATAGAGGACCTGAACAACAGGCATATATAGAATGGTTCATCCAACAAAAGCAGAATATACATTCTGTTCAAATGCACATGGATCATTCTCCAGGATAAACCATATCTTGGGCCAAGTCTCAATTAATTGAAAAATATCAAAATCATACAAAGTAACTACTCCAACCATAATGGAGTAAAGCTAGAAATCAATAACAAAAAGAAAATTTGAAAATTTTACAAATATGTGGAAATGGAACAGCACACCCTTAAATAACCAATGGGTTAAAGAAGAAATTACAAGGCAAATTTGAAAATACAAAGATAACAAAGACTTAATAAGCCAAAACTTAAGACAGTGCTCAGAGGGAAATTTATAGTTATAGCTATACCTAACACCTGTATTTAAAAAAATAAGAAGTCTCAAATTAATAACCTAATTTTACATCTCAAGCAAAGTAAACTCAAAGTTAGTAGATGGAAGGAAATAATTAAGATCCAAGTGGAGATAAATGAAAAAGAGAATAGAAAAACAATTGAGAAAAAATTTTTAAAGGTGGTTCTTCAAAAAAAAATCAAAGTTGGCAAACCTTTAGTGAGATATGCAAAGGAAAAAAGAGAAAAGAAGTAAATAAATAAAATACCAGATATCTTTTCTACATTAATATGTCGAAATTTACTATAATTTGTTTCTTCACAGAAAGTTAAGTTGGAACATGCTAGGACCCTATTTATTTCATCTCGTGATATTTCAGGATAACTTTTATCATAACTATAGCAGCCTAAACAAAATAAATTAAATGCTTAAATTGTTTTTTCTTTCTTTGGAACATAAATCCTTTACATTTTGTAATTGTTTTCAATGTGTAATTAGTATATCCTATACCTTAATTGAATACTTTTTTCCTTCTTGTACAATTCTTTTTTTTGTATTTTCCATTTTTTCTTTACTAACTTCTCAAAACAATATTATCTTCATCTTTTTAACCCTACATTTTTAGACTGACTAAGCCTTTAAAGAAAGAAGTAGATTCTGTATTTTAATATGCAGAAACAATTTACACTTGAATATTTTACTAAAAAGCACATCATGACTACATTTTAAATAACCATTTATCCTTTTTATATCTAAGGCACATATCTTGATTTTTATTATCATATATGAATGGAGCCTTTGTATCTTGTTTTCTTTATCTAGCATTGTATCACACTCTAGTAAAATTTGAGAGTGCCTGTTTTGAAAAATATGAAGAAAAGATAAAAGATTGTCTAGTTTTAGGCTGCTTAGAAAGTATTTCCATAACCAATGATGGTTCAGTAGGTAAACAAAGCCCACAAACCTGAACTCCTTTATGGTTAATACTATTAAGCCAGAATGGAGTACACAATTGACCAAGGTGTGGATTTCTTTATATAAACTCTATTTTAAAAGTTTAAAGCTGTCCTTTTTGTTCATTGTTGTTACTAATTAGGCAGTATGCTGTATTGAAAATAGAAGTGAAAATTTCAACTGCTTTTACAGAAGTTAAATAGCAACTAATGAATTTACTGCTATTCTCAAAACCTTCTACACTTAAGGTGAGACTTTTTGCTGAGAGGTGTTGCTATAAATCACAAATGGTATTACGAAGAATTGCATTCTCCTTGTTTTTTACTTCTTGAAGATGTTGAAGTTTCCTTCTATAGATACTTTGTGGCAAAACATAGAATCTGGATAAGATTTTGTCGATTTAGTTTGAACTTTTGCTAGTTTGGCATCAAACTCTATCTGTAGTCTGATTATTTCATTTTGATTTTCCTTTTCTTGAGTCCTGAGCTTTGCATTTAACTCTGAAATTTCCATCTCCTTTTTCCCTATTAGCTTTTTGTGCTTTTCTTCACTTAATTCAACTTTTTCTGCATGTCCTGAAAAAGTTTCCTTATTTCTGTTTTATGTCCCTCCTTTTAGATATTCATTTCACTCACAAATTTGGCAACACTATTCTTATATTCTTGCTCATGAGATTTTAACTTCTCTTTCATAAGACCAGCATTTCTTTTTAGTTGCTCATTTTCATCTTTCAAATTATGTTGATATTCAATGGTCTGCTGTAGCCCTGTTATCATATTATGACGAGTGGCACATTCTTCTTTAATTGAGACCTCCTTTGTTTGCATTACTTTTAATAAACAGTCTTTTCCAACTGAATGTTCAATATATAGTTCTTTCCACTGGTTTCTATCATTTTCTTTCCTGTCTGTGAGAAGTCATTTATAAGTTTGTCCACTGATAGTCATTTTCATAGCTCTTCCACTGCTTTGATCCATGCCTCTGCTGCAATTCAGTTTCCCAGTCTCTCGTGTCACCTCCTCAGCATTAGAGGACCTCCCATGACTCATAGAATTCTTTTATACAAGCAATCCCAAAAATTCTACATGTATTAGGACATATTTTGCCCATCTAGACTTAAAACACTAAACTCTGCTATACCTAACAACAACGTAATTATGAGGTTGGAGATCATGCATTGAAGTCTTAGAGATAGCCTTCAATGAGAATAACTCTAATAAAAGAGATCTGAGGTTTGCATAAATGTTAAGAGGTTAATGGGGCTCAAAGAAAAATTTGACTCT
>PVKH010049110.1:0-10133 GCA_004027955.1 Chaetophractus vellerosus | reverse complement strand
TGTTTGCATAGGTGAATGGAGATGTAACAAGATGAGGCTATTGATGTAATTAAGAGGCAGGTTATTGAGTGTCTGGAAGGCCACGCTGAGGAGGGGTTTCAAACCAGACAGTTAACATTTTACTAAGCCCTGTGGCCTTAATGGATTACTTGTTCTCTCTAAAAATTTTCTTGCCTTGTTAAAGTCATACAATTTGTTTTGAAATGCAACATTTTTCTTACTATTCTTTGTATGGATAAATTGTTTAAACCACTTAGGAAAGGTATTCCCATCTTAAACTCTCCCAAAACATATTTATATACAAAATAAGTTTCTGTAAATACTCTAAACTCCTTTAGGGTTAATTACTCATGTGCTTTGGTCATGTGGAAGAAGCTGTAAGTCTAAACCAGTAATAGACCTCTCGGAAAGTTGCCTCTTGTGCTCTCTTGATCTCAACATCAACAACAAGGTCCTTCACATTTCAGGGAGCCAAGGTAATATGAATTTAAAAGTTATCATATAATAAAAATTATAATGAGCAGTAATATTAATAGTTATCACTATGCACTAAGCATTGAGTGTTAACCCTGTGACTGACCTAAGGTGAAGTGTTTTATGTGTATTCTTCCCTTTTCTTTAAATTTGTTGTTGTTGTTGTTGTTGTTGTTGTTGTTGTGAGGTGCCAGGGCCTGGGATTGAACAGGGACCTTGTATGTGGGAAGCCCACACTCAACAACTGAGCCACATCTGCTCCCTTGAGTTGGTGCTTCTTTTTCTGATTGTTTGCTTGTTGTTTGTTTTTAAGTTGTTCCCTGGAAGTACCGGGAAGCAGGTGCTCAACCGCCTGAGCCACATCTGTTCCCCATGTATTCTTCCCTTTAATCCTCTCATTACCCAGTGAGGTTTCCATTTTACCTATGAGCCAACTAAAACTTTGAATGATTAAGGACATATACAGATTTGAGTGCAGCTATCAGATTCTAAATAATGTAGTGGAGCCTAAGGTTAAGGAGATAACTGGCACCCTACTCATGTAGTCTTAGAATGTAGTTTAGATTCTGAAAGGTGTCTAATATGTACAATTACTATTAACATTAAAATAAGCAAGGCAGTTTCATTGTTAAATATTCTATTACTCATTTAAATTTCTATCTATACAGATGTTTTAAAAACAAAATATACAAAGAACATAATTTGAATTCAAAATTTAAGTGCCTCTGATTCTAGTGAAAGCATTGGAAGTCTCAGGAATTCTTGAAAGAATATCTATAAATTGGACATTTACATAAAAGAGGCTTTATTCTTGAAGGCCTGTGATTTCGAATCGGCAGAGTGTATGTGTGTGTGCCTGTGTATAATGAGTCAAATTGCACTGCTGTTACCTGTAAGAATAGGAGCTGTCATTCTGAAGACTGCAATGTAACCCACATACAAACGATTTCATTGAAAAAGAAAATAGTAAAGTGTTTTGCTTCTTTTACGTGCTTCATTTGGCACAAAATGTCGGAGTAACCGAAGGTTTCAATTCAACTTCTAATGACTTTAATGATAGAGGCAAGGTTAAAACTCCATGCATGTCATGAAAATTTATTCCACACATGCTTTAATCATGTGTGTCTACTTTACAGACAAAAACCGATTTTTCTAACTGTCAGCATAAAGGACCAAATACAACTATGAATGTACACAGCATACCATGTGTTGATTTTTCTAACAATCCATGAGCATATCATCAGTTTCATGCTTGAATCTCTCTAAGGTTAAGAATGAACCATTGACCAAGATCATGATGAAGAGAAGACAAAAATAAATTGTACCCTTATCCTCCCTTTAAAATAGAATGAATACATGACCATAGATTTTTCTATATAAATTAATAATACAATTTTTAAAATATCATTAACATCTTTGTCTTTGACCTGGGAGTACCAATACATGCAAAACTTTTTAATAGAAAATACTTTAGGGCCCGGCTAGATAGCTCAGTGGATAAAGAGCGCGCTGGGATACCACATGGGAGGCCCCGGGTTTGGTTCCCGGGGACCTCTCCTAGCGGGCAGACCGCCTTGAGAATGGCAAGCCGCCATGGGTGGGCCAGAGCCGCCGTGGGCAGGGCAAAAAGCTGCCACGGACAGGGCAAAAGCAGCCACGGGCAGGGCAAAAGCCGCCACGGGCAGGGCAGGTTGCCCGCGAATGGAGCGCAGCCAGCCACCCGTGAACTGAAGCAAGAGCCGGCCGTGAATAGAAGCAGAAGCCGCCCACAAGCGGGGACAGCTGCGCCTGCGCAGTGACCAAGTCTCGGCGCGTCGCCGCAACGGGGGGGAAGGGGAGATATGTAATGAAAAAAATAAATAAATCTTTAAAAAAAAAAAGAAAAGAAAAGAAAATACTTTAGTGGGCATATTTGGAACACTGTAACAAATATCAATAGTTCGGTATCCAAAGTATCCTTATTCTAAATGAAAAATGCAATTTTGTTTTAAAATATGACATTGAATACTTTACCTTAAAATATGTTTCTTTTATTTCTGGATTCTACATTTAATTTCCACTTTCACCAAAAATCATATTACTTTTAATTTATTCTTATATTAAGCTTGATTGAAAAAAATTAATGCTTTAATCTGAGTTTCAGGTTGGAAAACTTTCAAGTTTTTTTAGTTTTAGTTCATGGGTTAACTTCCAAAAGTTGAAACTACTCAGTGTACTTCCACAGTGATGGTTGCAGGAATTAAAAAATAAACATACGCTAAAAACTAAGGGAGGGAGTGATTACGTCAGTGGCCTTAACCTTTTATCCCCCTCAAGAGCCATGTCGTTTGCAACAAGACTTTGCATTTCTTCTCACTATAGAATCTGAATCTATTTCTCAACCACTTGTTTCTGACTGTGGCCATGCTACTTGTAGCTAAGGGGATGTTAATAGATGAGAGGCAGGCAGTCTGGTCAAAGTGCTTGTCCTTTTCCTTTCATTCTTCTTCCTCTGACTTCATTATAAGAACAATGCAGCGATAGCCTGTTGAAGATTGAGGTAAGTGGAGGAGACAAATCACTCCAGTCATCATATGTGAGGTCATCATGCACCAGCCAATCATGAGACATATGAGGTTGTCTAGATGAGCCCAGACTAAACTGACAACCTAAAGCCTTGTGAACTAATTGAATACTTTCTGATTTAAGGCACTGAGCCTTGGGGTGATTTGTTATTGACCATAAGTTTGGCAATAGTTAATTGATATAAAATTTTGAGTTTAGTTTTGAACTTGTGATTTAAAACACATTACAGATTACAGCTATACCTAATCTAAAGAACCAAAATTTCAATTTAATATTTTACAAGTCTCACAGATAAATAAAATGGGTTAGTCATTAAATGAAAGTGTGCTATTTAAATATAAACAGAGTGATTTCATATTTTCCAGTTTGATATCAAATAAAAATTGTCAAGACACTAAAATGTGATTTCATATTTTCATTAAATATTCAAACGAAATTTCTTATATTATGGTCTTATTTGTAAATCCTCTATATCCAGAATAACTTTGACTAATTGCAGGAAAAGGTGTGTGGCAAGATGTCAGTCTGAATTGGAAAACCATTTGGAAGAGATATGGTTTAATTACTTTCTAGTATAAGAAATATTTATAAAAAATATTCACAGAAAGAAAAAAATAAAAATGAACCTCTAGATATAAAGAGATATTTTTATGTGTTAGCATTTCTGGGATATAATCAAATACTAATTTTTACACTCCCATCACTTAGAAAAGTGTCTAGCAAATAGAAATTACTAAAAATGTTTATGGAATGACGGTTAATTTATCAAGCCTTTGTGTGCTCCCTCACAATGAACAAAATGAAAGTAGAGGCAGAGAGTAAACAATTACTGAGAAACTGCCTTTATGGAGAGGCTTAATCATCAGCTGGAAGATTTCAGGATCATGAAAAGGCCAGAAAGGAAGACTGCGAATTTTGATCTTGTGGGGTGCAAGGAATGGGAGCAGAGAGAGAAGTTAAGATAAAGTTTTAGCTCAGCAGGACACGAGAAAGAATCGAAAGTATCTGAAAAGATTTGAGGCACTGAACACAAATTGCACAAGAAGAAAGTAAGGAACAAGATAAAGGCAGGGAGTAAAAGTAAAGACATAACACTTGTCCATCTTTGAAAGTAAGCTTCATGTATTGCATGGGAATTTAGCAATTCTATTCTGAGAGCTTAAAAACTCCAAAGTTGTTTAAGAGAGGGAGATAGATTTCCTTCTCCCCAGTTCCAGTCTCTACAACTACAATCTTCATTCTTTTGTACGTTAGTGCTTCTGTGACTAAGACAAATTACACCTTTAGTCTATAACATTAATTAACCACTTTAGAGTTCCTATAAAATGAAAATTTATAACTGAAAATTTTATACTATTATTTAAGTTTAAAAATAAATTTTATACTGATATATTTTCCATAGTCCAGGTTGATTTCTAGAATGAAAACTGTTTCAGCTTGCTAAGCTGCTGAAAGTAGATATCATAAAATGGGTTGGCTTTTTAACAATGGGAATTTATTTCCTTATAGGGTGATCCTCCCCTGTTCCAGTGTACAGTGAACTTCTTTGCACTGCTTAAGCATGTGTGTCATATGGCGCCTGGCCAACCCTACTAACCTGTTCCTGGCAGGCAGTGAATGGGTCTTCCCTAAAAAGGACTCTAGTAAGAAGATTAAGACCCACCCTGGAACTCACCTTAACTGAAGTAACTTATTCAAAGGAAACTACTTACAGTGGGTAAGTAGGAATGGATACCCACAGGAATGGACTCACTTTAAGAACATGATTATCTGGAGTACATACAGTTCCAAACCACCACAACAACCACCCCCCAAATGAAAGATCTGGGTTTACTCAGACTGGCGAGCTGCTAACATATCATTTATTAGAAATTAATTTTGTTAGCAAACCATAGATAAACATTATATAAGTCGGTAAAACACATTATTGGATCAAAATAGAGCAACAGCTAGAATTCTAGTTTACTTAATTTTTCCCACATCCTTAAGTTATTTTCTTGCAAGAGGAACAATAGTTATAAAGAATTCTGGAATCTATATAAGACATACATAAAATGATAAAAATAAATGAGTCATTATGGAGCACCTGCTTTACTACTTCATTTCACATAGGATGAAATTAAAATTAGCAAAGAAAAGTGAAAGTATAAGTTATAGATGTTTGTAAAATTCCATTGAAATTGTGATGACACAAAAGTAGAATCTAGGTGTATCTTCATTTCAATTGAATATTTTTATCTATATCATCTATACTCTGATTTTTATGACCTAAACTATTTAAAAAATCCACTTTAAATAAGGATTCCTCTCTGGTAACACATTCCACACTTGTATTATTAGTAATCCCTTCTATCACGAATTTAATTTTCTCAAAGTAACATGCAAATATAGTTTTAAAAACTCAACTAGTTACAAAGACTTTCATAAAACAACTTTCGTCTGTCTGATCCTCTTCATCACTAATATAAATTCCCCAGATCAAAATAACATTCATTTGAAGGTATTTTTTCATTTGTTTAGCTCTGTATTTCTAAACAAAGAAGAGCTTGTATTCCTAGTTCTTGATATTTAAGTTTAAATGGATTGAGGTAGTGAAATAGTCACTTACACTGGGTGTATTATTCAGCCAAATGGGTGCTGATGTAAAATACCAGAAATCTGTTGGCTTTTATAAAGGGTATTTATTTGGGATAGAAGCTTAGAGTCACAAGGCCATAAAGAGTAAGTTATTTCTCTTACCAAAGTCTGTTGCCACGTGCTGAAGCAAGATGGCTGCCCGTCTCTTTAAGGGTTCAGCCTTCATCTTACTCCTAAGGCTCCGTGGTCTCAGCTCCTTCCTTGCTCAGCTATAGGCTAGCATAAGGCTTGTCTATCTCCCCAGGCCTCATTTCTCTCTGCGCTCAGCTGCTCTGCTCTCTCTACAAGACAGCTGTAAAGTATCAGGCAAACAGCTCATCTCTCTTCCTGGGGCCTCTGCCGTGTCTAATGAGCCTTCGCTCTTTCCTCATGTATCTGCTTCTCTACGTGTTTACTTCCCAGGGCTCCAGCATCAACAGCTCCAACTCTCTCCTCTGCCATGTCATTTTCTGCCCTTGGTGGCCCGGGACTCAATGTCCTACCCATGTGGCCCAATCAAAGCCCTAATCATAATTTAATCAAGTAAAAGTGAAACCTCTGAAGTTAATACAGTCTAATATGCCCAGAGGAACAGACCAGTTTAAAAACATAATCCAATATCTCTTTTTTAATTCATAAACAATATCAAACTGCTATACTGGAAACTAGTCTATAAATGATGGTGTGAACAAGAGGATTTCCCTTTATAAAAACTGATAAAATGAGAAGGTAAGGCACAATTTCATATCAGCAAAAGTACTTGTGGTTATGTCAGACATCCCAATTTTATTGGAACTTTACAAACATCTGTAACTAATGCCATTTTCCCTGGATAAAAAGAAACAGGATCTTTTCTGTCTATTTGGTTGCTTTGGAAGTTTTGATTTGTTATTTATATATATATGTGTGGGTATGTATAGATATACATGCATGTTCACATACACTTTTGACTTCACTATAGTTGAGACAGAAAGGTGGGTTAGTTCAAGTATCTTAACCTAGAAATGAGATTTGATTTTTTAAAAATTTTCTGCAAAATACCAGACTATAATTAGCTTCATACATTCCACAGAGCTCTTTAATGACTCTTCTTTATTTTTTATGACCAGGATAGGTATTTTTATTATTTCATCATACATTCATTACAGACAACTGTAATGGAGGTGAGAAATCATGTCTTTTATAGCACTGCTACACCTCCCTTCCTCCTAGTCAAATTATGTAAGAAACTGGTTATATCAATATTCATTGTTGCTCCTGTATATCTTTCCTCCATTTTTACCCCTACTTTCACCCTTTGGATTTAATTATTGCTCATTTCTTTTCACTTTATCTTTTGCTTAGTTTTTAAAATGTATTTATTGCTAATTGATTCCAAATCTTTCTTCCAATATCAAAAAAATCCCTTCTTCATATATTTAACAATATAAGATATCATATCTGATTACTTTATACTTGGAAGTGTTATAGTCTTTTACTCTTACATTCCAATCTGAACTATTTGCTATCTGGATTTTCTGGAGCACTGCTATTCTGAGGTTTCACTTTTTCTATCTCATGGAATTCTTATCATTGGATCCTAGTATTGTGGAGTCCATGTCTTCATCTTATTTTCATTATCATTATGGTAAGGCATATTTTCTAGTAGCTTCCAGAGACAGAGAGGATGGCAGAAGGAAAAACCAAGCTCTGATCAAAGAAGCAGCACTACTATGGGTTAATAAAAGAAGGGGTTTTATAGGTTTCAGATCTTTCAGAATAGTTGGGAAGGACAGAGCACTCACTGAATGCTGTTGCCTCTTCATCTATTTGAGTTTGATGTCACGTAGATCAGCTGAAATGACAGTTGGGAAGGAGAGCTGGCTGTGCACAAGAGCAAGAAAAAACTGGAACCCATGAGGACAACTGGAAACTGCAAGGACATCTGGAACTCTTTTACCTACCCACAACCTTGGTGTTGTGGGGGGGGGGCGTGCATAAATCGGTGCTCATGTGCCACAGAGCAGCACATATACTTGGGCTTCCAAATCTCACGCAGAATATTTCTTATAGCTAATGCTTATCTGAAGTCATATAGAAAAGAAAAAAGACCCAACCTAATCCAGTTGGGTTATACCTTAACTAAAGTAATATCTTCAAGAGATCCTATTTACAATGGGTCCACACCCACAGGAATGCAGATCAAAACCAATATCATGCATAAGTTGTAGCACATAATTCAGCCCACCAAAGGTACAATTCTATACTAAAGAATTACTGACACAGGATTGCGTGATAACACATGAAGGAATTCTGTTTCCTTTTAAAGGACTGTTGCTTTCACATTAGAGAAATTTCAATCTGACTGTCCTTCATGCAAGCCAATTAAAAATATCCTTACATTTTATATCATTTAAGTCATTTTGTGAGGGCTCTTTAACTTAAAAATTAATTCTTATTAAATCTGAGCAAATGTTTTGTGGAATATGAATTTGAAGTTAATAGAGTAAGGAATACTTGAAAATTCAGAACTATAATAAACCAGTGCTTATCAAAATCTAGTGCTCTAGCTAGAGTTTTGGTTTAATGAGCATACTAACATTTCAGCATCCATTACACTCTGAAAAAAGTTTTCAATAATTAAGGATAATTGGCAATAGTAATAAAACGAGCAGATGAAATGACTCTGCATTAGTCTTTGGCAGCCTGTTCTTTCAGCATGTGCTGGAAAAAGCAAAGGGGGGATGCAGATTTTAAGTAGCAATACAAACTGGTCAACTGGGTCTTTTTGCACCTTTTTACACACTCTATACTTTAGCTTCCATTTTTAAATTACTCCATAATGTTTTCTCAGACGGCCCACAGATGTTATTCTGGGATTAAATACCAATCAAATTATATCTATATCTAATGATTATACAGTGTCACATTCTGAGTGTCATTTAGCTTTAATGTGTAATGTCATTAAAGAGTCAAGTCAATTTGGACACTCCACCTACTATAAAGCACCATTGTTTATTGTATTTCCAATAAAACTTCACTCAACCTTGTCTGGTTTCATTGAGTAGATTTTTGTTATTTAAAAGGAATCTTCCAAGTAGCAAATATACTTGACAAGGAGTATATTTCATGTCTTTAAAGAAATGTATCATGGTCTATTAAACTTGATTTAAAATCAGATTAGATAAGTGCTTATATTGTATTTTTTTCCTGAGTTTCCTCTTACTGGTTTCAATAAAATATTTTAGAATTGAAATTATATGATGCTTTATAAAAGCTCACAAATGTTTATGAAAATAACTTCAAATACAAAACACACACATATACATATGCACACACATATTCAAACATTCACAGCATGACCACAACAAGAAGCCAACCATGAAAATAATATTAGAATTTTTGAAGAAATAATAAACTCAAAGGGAGAAATGAAAAAAGACAAGTATTTGAAAGGTAGGAAATTGTCCCTTATACATTTGGACCTTGCTGTAAACTGTCTCCAACCTATTATAGTTATATACCGATAAACCTCTTGCATCAGAATTATCTGAGGATATTTGTTAAATTCAAATTTCTGAATATCACCCAGACCTCCTAAATCATGACTGTTTTATGGCTTAGAAAAGCACATCCTCTATAGGACCACCAGGTGCTTCTCTTGTACACCAAGGTGTGAAAATCAATGTTTTGCAGAAGTGATATTGTTTTTGTAAGACAGTCATATTCCAATATCCACCTCCCCAAATTTTAAAAATTCACTTATAGCTCATAAGTCTCAGGAAACAACAGTGAAGGAAGAAATAGTGATGAAAGGCAGCATTTCATTATGCGATACACAAATCTCAAGGTTTTGAGTGTATAGCATAAATATATTGGAGAGGTATGGAGAAAACTAAAAGAGTACTACATGGTTGAGCTTTTAGTTTTACATATGTTTAAGTCATAGAATGTTAGAGATAGGCAGAGGAGTAGAAGAATATACCATAGAATTCTATTAGAGTTGCATTAAGTAGATTTTGCTTGGACTTATACATATCATCTAGCCCTCAGGTTTAGAGATGAGTGGAAATTAGATGAACATATAACAGAGTTTAGGGAAATTAAAAAAAAAAAACCCACTCAACTTTGCCTCTCTCTGTCCATATATTCAAGCTTCACTGAACTCTTTTTATGTATCAGGCACTGAAGATAGCATATTAAAAAAAAACAAAAAATCACACTTTAATGGACATTACATTTCATTGAAGAGAACCAGATGATACACATGATAAATAATAAAATGTCTTTGAAAGTTATGTGTTATGGAGAAAGCATAAAGCAGAAAAAGATAGAGAGCAAGTTTGTGGGAGGATACTATTTTATTTTTTTTTTTATTTATTTTTTTTTTTTTTAAGATTTTTTTATTCTTTATTACATTTCCCCCCCCCCCTTTCTGCTTGCTCTTGCTGTGTGTCCATTCTTCTGTGTTTTTCTATGTCTGCTTCTTGTCTCCCCCC
>PVKH010049109.1:0-10134 GCA_004027955.1 Chaetophractus vellerosus | reverse complement strand
GCCTGTGTGCCTTCTATATTTTTCTTTTTTAAACTTTTACCAGGAGGTCCTGGGGATCGAATTCAGGTCCCTCCATATGGGAGATGGACGCCCAACCATTTGCACCATATCCGTCCCCCTGCTGTATCTCTTAAGGTTGACCAAAGATACCTAGAGTTACAGTCTTTTCCCATAAAAGATGGTCATATAATAAATTAGGCTTAGTTTATCACCGCATTCTAAAAACCGGACCTAGGGAGAAAAACTAGGTCTGGGGACACTTGCATGGTTTCTAATATAGCAAATGTTTAGGCTACCCTGATTATCACAAAATCAGGACAGAAAGAATATTCGCATCACTTCTCCTTTTAAAGTCTTCAACTGATTGGATGAGACTTTTCTCACTGTTGAAGGCAATCTCTTTCTTTGATTGTATATGTAATCAGCCATAGATGCAATCAACTTACTGAGGATTGAAATCCATGAAATATCATCACAGTAACAATCAGGCCAGTGCTTGCTTGACCAAACAAGTGGACACCATAAGCTAGCCAAGTTGACACAGGAGCTTAACCATCACACTACATGTAGCAGTTTGGTATTATTTATGAAGTCCAAAAATAGATACTGGATTATGTTTGTAAACTGGTGTGTTCCTCTGGATGTATTAGATTGTATTAAATTCAGAGGTTTCACTTTTACTTGATTAAATAATGATTAAGGCTTTGATTGGGTCACGTCAGTAGGACACAGAGTCCCCGTGGGGACTCACAGAGAAAATTACATGGCAGAGGAGTTAGTTGGAGTTTTATTTGATGCTGGAGCCCTGGGAAGTAAACACATAGGAGAAGAACACAGAGGAATAGAGATGGCTCCATAGGCACGGCAGAGGCGCTGGGAAGAGAGAGACCCTGATAGTCTATAGCTGACCTTGTGGACAGACCAGAGCAGCTGAGCCCAGAGAGAAACAAGCCCCTGGAGAGAGATGAGACTTATCTCAGCCTACAGCTGATATTAGAAGAAGCTGGGACCATGGAGTCTTAAGAGGAAGAGGAAGGCTGGACCCTTGCAGACACTGGCAGCCATCTTGCTCCAACACGTGGCAAAGACTTTGGTGAGGGAAGTAACTTACGCTTTATGGCCTGGTAATTGTAAGCTTCTACCCCAAATAAATACCCTTTATAAAAGCCAACAGATTTCTTGTATTTTGCATCAGCACTCCTTTAGCTGATTAATACACCACATTTAACATTTGAAGAAGTTTCACTTTTCTAAAGCAGCTATACCATTTTACATTCCACCAGTAATGTACGAGGGTTCTAATTTCTCCATATTCTTGGCAATGCTTGTTATTATCTGACTTATAGATTATAGTTATTCTAGTGGGGTGGGTGTTAAGTGGTATCTCACTGTGTTTTTTCTTCTCAACAAAATGTGGCTGATTCTTATTCTTTGTTTTATTTAAAATTTTATTTTTTATAACCATATTCAAGTTACTCAGTTAATACAAGATAACTACAATAACAATAAATCTGCTTTAGTCAGCAGTTAAACTCCCCTCTTAATTCCTCAATCTTGTGGGATTTGGGATGATGTCCACTCTGACTGATTCAGGTTGAGAAGAGATGTAGATATTATGGACCAGAGGAATAGAATTGTTTGCTTGCAGTTAAAGATATTCCTTGCTTTTGGGATCAACATTATTTTGTTAGTTGTCCAGGGCAGGCCCAAAGAACTGGAGAGTTGGCCCCATATCTGCTGGGTTTCAGGGCTCAACCAGCATTGGAGCAATCTGAAGGCTTTAAGTTTCTGAGAAATATACTTAACAGGTAAATTGAAAATTATAGTTTAAAAGAGAAGTAGAAGAATCATGATTAGGAGATTTGCATTTCCCTGATGACTAATGATGTTGAACATTTTTTCCTGTGAATATTGGCGATTTGCATATTTTTCTTGGAGAAATGTCTATTCAGGTGCTTTGCCCATTTTTAACTGGGTTATTTGTCTTTTCATTATTGACTTGTAAGAATTCTTCAGATAGTCTATATACAAGTCCCTTATCTGATATATGATTGCAAATATTTCCTCCCATTCTGTTCACTTACTTGATGGTGGTTCCCTAGTTTTTTTTACTCACTCCCATTCTCTACACAGTATCTTGAGTGATCTTTAAAAAAATATCAGATCAGGTGATGTCTGCAGTTAAAACTGTACAACAGCTTTCATTCACACTTCAAACCCTTTAAACCTGGTTTATAAAATCCTACAACATGATCAGTAATCACCAAACATTCCATGTATTCCATACCTTTCCCAGACTCCTATACAGTTAGTCTGAGTCCATGTGACGTGACTCAATCTGGCCAATGAAGGTGAAAGGAAGTGATGTGTATCACTTCAAAGGAGAGGTAAAGAGCCAGTGTTCCTCTTCCATCCATCTTTCCTTGTTTCAGCAATCTCAGAAAACCATGTGTCAAGATGATGGAACCTCCACCAGCAGAGGTTCTTGCCAAATTGCCTTATTTCTTTTTTTCTTTTTTGTTTTTTTTTAATTCTTTCCACTTGTCTTAAATATGTGACATGAGCAAGGAAAAAAAGTTTTGTAGTGTTAAGCCACTGAAATTTCAGTCTGATTGCTATGGCAGTTGACACTGCTTAACTTAACACACTGTCTAAATCTGACATCATCTTATACCACTATTACCTTCATTTTGTGTACTATTTCTTTTATTTCAAGCATACCAAGCGTATTTATGACCTGAAGTCTTTGCATTAGCTGTTCAAAGACTGGAATGCGCCTTCTCCTGATTTTTAAATGCCAGTATCCTTTTTGTCATTAGCTCTCATCTCATGATTCATTTCTTCATGAGATTTTTCTTGTCAAAAGTATCCACCCATCATTATCACATTGGCGTATTGTAAAATGTCTGCATAGTATATATGAATTGATTTGAAACATACATATTTATTTAAAAAATTTTTTAGTCTAGTAAGATATATACAACTTAAAATTTCCCCTTTTAATCACAGTCAAATATATAATTCAGTGACATTAATTACATTTGCAAGGTTGTGCTATTACCACCATCCATTACCAAAACTTTTCCATAATCCCAAGTAAAAACTCTGTACAATTTAAGCATTAACTCCCTATTCTCTACACTCCTCCCATGCCCTGGTAAACTATATTCTAGATTTTGACTCTATCAGTTTGATTATTCTAATTATTTTATATCATTGAGATCATAAAATACTTGTTCTTTTGTGTCTGGACTTTTTCACTCAACATGATGTCTTCAAGGTTCAACCAATATTGTTGCATGAATCAGAACTTCAATCCTTTTTACAGCTAAATAATATTCTACTTTGTATATGTACCATATTTTGTTTATCCATTCATCAGATGATGAACACCTGGCTTGCGCCATCTTTTCACAATTGTAAACACTGCCGCTATGAACACTGGTGTGCAAATATCTGTTTGAGTCCCTGCTTTCAATTCTTTTGGTTATATACTGTATTAGTCAGCCAAAGGTGGTGTTGATGCAAAGTACCAGAAATCTGTTGGCTTTTATAAAGGGTATTTATTTGGGGCAAAAGCTTACAGTTACAAGGCCCTAAAGAACCCAACTCAAGGTACCATACGAGGTAGTTTCTCACCCAAAGTTAGCTGCCACGTGTTGAAGCAAGATGGCAGCCAATATCTGCAAGGGTTCAGCCTTCCTCTTTCCTCTCAAGGTTTCATGGGCCCAGCTTCTTCCAATCACAGCTGTAGGCTGGAGGGCTTGTTTCTTTCTGGGCTTTCCCAGATGCTCAAGGTTCTGGTCTTTTCGGCTGCAAACTATCAGGCAAAGGGCTCAGCTCTCCCTGGGGCTTTAGCTGTTTGAGTCTTCTCCTTTCTGTCACATGGCAGGGCTGAAATGACCAAGTTCTCTCCTCTTCCGTTTCTTCTTCTTTGTGTTTCTTCTTGAGTGAGTGTCCATTTATATAGCCCACTAAGGGGGTGGGGATTTAAACTGAGTTACACTCTACTGATATGGTCGAATTAAAGCCCTAATCTTAACATAATTTAATCAAAGACATTTCAGCTAAATCTAATACAATCATAGGGAATCACACCCAGAGGAACAGATCAGTTTACAAACATAATCTCTCTTTCTGGAATTCATAAATAATCACAAACTGCCACATATACCTAGAAGTAGGATTGCGAGGTCATATGGTAATCCTATGCATAACTTTCTGAAGAACTGCAAAATCATCTTCCAAAGCAACTGTACCATTTTACATTCCCACCAACAAAGAATGACAGTCCCTATTTCTCCACAACCTAACACTTAAAATTTTCTGTTTTTAAATAGTAGCATTCTAGCGACTGTGAAATGGTATCTCATTGTGGTTTTGATTCCCTGATGGCTAATGATTTTGAGCTTCTTTTCATGCGCTTTTTGGCATTTGTACGTCTACCTTGCAGAAATGTCTGTTCAAGTCTTTTGCCCATTTGCCTTTTTGTGGTTGAGTTGTAGTTCTTTACATATTATGTATATTAAACCCTTATCAGCTATGTGGTTGCTACATATTTTCTCATATTCTGTAGGTTGCCATTTTATTTTCATGATAAAGTATGTTGATCACAAAAGTTTTAAATTTTGATGAAGTCCCATTTATCTATTTTTTCTTTTACTGCTTGTGTGTTGGGTATAAAGCTTAAAACACTATTGACTAACACAAGGTTGTCAAGATGTTTCCCTAGGTTTACTTCTGGGGTTCTATATAGTTCTGGCTCTTATATTTAAATCTGATCAATTTTGAGTTGATTTTTGAACATGAGGTGAAGTAGGCATCCGCCTTCATTCTTTTGAATAGAGAGATCCAGTTTTCCAAGAATCATTTGTGGAAAAGACTGTTTTTGTTTTCCAATTGCAGGATCTTTGCTCTCTTGTTAATAATCAGTTGGCCATAAATGTGAGGGTTGATTTCTGAACTCTCAATTAGATTCCCTTGATCTATATGCCTTATGTCTGTCCTGTGCCAGCATCATGTTATTTGATTACTGTGGCATTGTAATAAGTTCATCAACTTCATTAATCTTTTGTAGATGGCTTTGGCTATTCAGGGCCCCTTACTGTTCCATATAAATTTGACTGATGACTGGCATTCCCAGTTCTGCAAAGACAGCTGGAATCTTTTAAAAATAAAATTGTATTCAAGGATATCATTCATACATGAACATAAATAAATAATAAGTGTACAGTAATAGTTGCAAACTTACAAAACAAGCATACATATCATCATACAGGGTTACCATACATCACCCCATCACCAACACCTTCCATTGTTGTGAAACTTTTGTTACAAACTATGTAAGAGCATTGTCAAAATATTACTACTAACTATAGCCCATATCTTATATTTGGTGTATTCACCCCCAACCTACCCAATTTTTAACATCCTGTATTAGTATAATACACTTGTTATATTTCATGAGGGAATATTCTCATATTTGTCCTGCTAATCATAGTCCATCTTCCACCACTGGATTCCCTGGGTTATATATCTCCATGTTTTGCACAATTCATTCCAAGTGTACATTCAATGGCTCTCATTTTCATCACAGAGTTGTACTGTTATCATCTCACTCAATTTTATAACATTTTCATTACTCCAAAAGGAAAAATCTCATACCTTTTATATCCACCTATAGTTGTCTCTTGGAATTGATATAATAACTTCTTTGCCATTGCTGTACAATTATTACAATATTACTGTTTTTTTTAAAGCTTTTGCTTATCTGAGATTCTTAATCTCTCCCTAATTTTTGAAAGAAAGTCTCACCATATATAAAAGTATTGGTTGGCAATTGTTTTCTTTCAGCACTTTAAGTATTTCAACCGACTGCCTTTTTGCCTCCATAGTTTCTGATAAGAAATAGGCACTTAATTTAATTGGTATTCCCGTGTATATAATGTGTTGCTTTTCTTTTGCAGTTTTCCAAACTTTCTCCTTGTCCCTTTGCATTAGTGAGTTTGACTAGTATGTGTCAGGGTGTGATGGTTTGAAACGATATGGTCCCCAGAAAATCATGTTCTTAAAGCTAACGCATTTCTGTGGGTGTAGGGACTTTTGATTAGGTTACTTCAGCTAAGGGTCTTTTGGTTAAGTTACTTCAGTTAAGGGGCTTTGGTTTATGTTATTTCAGTAAGGCATGGCCCAGGGTGGGTCTTAATCCTATTATTGGAGTCCTTTATAAGAGAATGAAATTCAGACGAAGGGATAAAGCCAAAGAAGCCAGAAGTTGAAAGCCATGAAACCCAGAATAAAAGGGAAAGACAAGCAGATGCCACCATGTGCCTTGCCATATGACAAAGGAGTCCAGGATTGCCAGTAGTCGGTCTTCAGGGAGAAAGCATCCCCTGATGATGCATTGATTTGCACATTTTCACAGTCTCAGAACTGTAAGCTTATAAGCTAATAAATCCCCATTGCAAAAGCCAACCCATTTCTGGTATTTTGCTTTCGGCAGCCCAGCAGACTAAAACCTGGGGCATATTTCAGTTTAAATTTATCCTGTGTGAGGTACATATTTTGATTTTTGCTAAGTTTGGGAAGTTTTCTGTCACTGTTTCTTTAAATATTCCATCTGCCTCTTTTTTTTCTTTCTTCTTCTGGGACTCCCAGAGTGCACATATGGGAATGCCTGATAGTCTCTCATAAGTCTCTTAGGCTATTTCTGCTTTGATCTTTTTTCCTTCTGCTCCTCAGCCTGCCTTATTTCACTTGTGTTGCCTTTGAGTTCATTGATTTTTTCTTCTGCCAGTTTCCAATCTGTTGTTGATTCCCTCCTGGAAAATTTTCATTTAAGTTATTGTGGTCTTCAACTCCAGATGTAGTATTCAGTTCCTTTTTAAAATTTCTATTTATTGAGATTCTCATATTGTTCATTCATTATTTTCCTGATTTACTTTAGTTCTTGTTATGTCTTTTCCATCTCCTTGAGCATACTGAATATTACTTTTTAAAAGACATTATTTCTTTATTTTGATTAATTTCTTAAACAATTCAATTTATTGATACATATTAATAAAGCATACAATTCATCCTAAGTGTACAATCAATGGTATTTGGTATAATCACATAGTTGTGTGCGCATCACTTCAATCACTATTAGAGCATTTTCATTATTTCAATAATAATAATTAACAAAAAACAGACAAACAAGAAAATTCCTCACTGCTCAAGTTCTCTATGCTTCCCCTATTGTACACAGCTGCTGTTTCTGGCTATTCTATCCAAAGGAATCCCACTCTTTAAAATGTCTTTTTCCAAGTATGTTCACAATCTTGCCTACTTTATTGACATTTTATGGATTTTTATCCTCTTCCTTGGATGGGCCATCATTTCCTGTTTCTTTGTTTGTCTTATAGTCTTTTGTTGCACACCATACATTTTAATAATTTAAAATGTTAACTCTGGGATTTCTTACTCGAGATGTCTATTTATTGATTTGTATTCTGCTAGTTATATGAGAGAGATTTTCTCTAGTTTCAGGAGCTAACAAAACCAAGAAAACCTAAGCCATAAAAACCTATCACAGTCTTTGCAAATTGGCTGTGTTAGCTGGTGCTCTTCTTTAGATTTCAGTCCTCCTATCAAGAAGGTCAGGCCTAGAAGAATGCAAACTGCAGGGTGCTCCCCGTCTTTACTGGGACTGTGCCGTGCTGTGCTTGCTACTGAATGGCCTTCCCTGTTTACAGGAATTTGAATGCCCCATCTATTCCCCAGGAAGCAGATCTTCTCTTGGTCTATAGTGCAGGACTTATAAAAGGTAAACCTCTGCTCCAGGTCCTCCAACTCAATTGTTTCTTACTCTGATTTTGTGGTCTCAAGCTGATTTTTTACCTGGAGGGCAAATTTTGGAAGGGAGGGCATGCAAGAGAGCAGTTTCTCACTCAGTGAGAAACTGAGTCAGTGTTTATCAGACAAAATAAAGCCAGGGGCCCTCAAATGGAAGGACCAAGAAGGGCACCAGGGGCTTCTTTCCCAGCTCCCAATACTTTTCTGTCTTGACTTGGCACTTGCCCAGCAAATGCAACCCTTTAACTGTCCTCTGCAGTTCTGAGGAGGTATACCATCTTTAAGTCTCCTCCACTGCCTTTGTCCAGGGAGGGTTGGAACAACGGCTGCCCTCAGAGCAAAGCCCCCATTGATCTGAATCAAAAGCACTAATCAAAAGCACTCATCAAGGAAGCAGATGTGGCTCAAGCAGTTGGGAGCCCACCTACCACACGGGAGGTCTGGGGTTTAGTTCCCGGTGCCTCCTAAAAAAAGAAGACGAGCACACAATGAACAGACATAGCAGACAGTGAGTACAAACAACAGGTGGGGGGAGATGGGGTTGGAGAAATAAAAAAAAATTTTATTTTTTCAAAAAAAGCACTCATCAGAAATTGGACCGTATACTCCCAGAGCTTGTGAAACTATGTCATTATGTCTCATTCTGGCACAAGCACACTGTATTATTGAGTAACTCACTGCTGCCAGCTGTGACACAGGGTGATGGGCAATGGTAGCCACCAAATGGAGAGTACAATTCATTAGTATTTGCTGCCATTTACCAGCCTCTTTCTCCCACTCTTCCCTGGATGATGTATAGTGTTCTACTGGACTCCAGAGTTTCCAAATCGTCGATTCAGACAGTTCTTGCTTCTTTAATAGTTGTTCTGGTGGGGAGGAAATGATTCTTGGAGCTTCCTACTCCACCATCTTCCCACAATCCTTTTCTAAACATGTACATATTTGTTTTTGTTATAATTTCCTCATCCTCCTCTATAACCTTATTTTTAAAAAATTAGGGACTGTTTACTTTGGTTTCTGCTGTATCCCCAGTCCTTAAGGAACAGTGCCAGCTCAATAAATACATGATGAGTGAATGAAGTACAAAGACTAGGAACTGTAGAAGGCTGGCTGAACATGTTTGGTTTACTGAGGAGGGTTGTTCACGGTGGGTGGAGCACCGGAAACATGAAGGACAGAAGTGGAGAGGCAGATTGCTGTTTATAAATAAGGCAGAGGAAAGACTGTAAAACCAGCAAGCAACAATAAAACAGAAGTAGTGTTTAAGTGGCAGGGCCAGGATCGTATCTGCTGTTTAGGAAAATCATTGTCAGCTGTATGAAATGTGGAATAGAGTGGGGGAGAAACTGACCAGAGAAACCAGAGTGAAGGGGGCACTATAACAGCTATGGTGAAAGAAGGGTCTGGCTTACAGTAGAGACAGGTATGTTACCGCATGTTTACACATGTGCAAACATTTTTGAAGGACACAGTCCTCTAGCTGGAATTGCAAAAGGATCTATAGCTTAAATTTTTTAGATATTGCCACATTATCTTATTGTATGATGGCTTCTGTTTCCCGTGCACTTGTAAACACTGGATGATAACCACCTTTTAGATTTTTGCTAATTTGCTGAGTAAAATTAATATTTAAACTTGCATTTTTCAATATAGGGAGGCTGAACCTGTTTTTATATGTTAAAGGAAATTTGTATTTCTTCTATTGTGAGCTGCCAATTCACATACTTTGCCCATTTTCTATTATATTGTTAACTTTTTTCTTAATTTGTGGAATTTTTACCTATATGAATCCTTGGTTGGCTTTATTTTCCCAGTATGTAATTTGTCTTTTATTTTATTATAGTGTCTTTCTTCATATAGACTTTTACTTTTTATTGTTAAATCAACTAATCAATTAATAATCTTTTCCTTTTGGTTTCTGGGCTTTGTGTTTTGATTAGAAAGACTTCTTCATTCATAATAAAATAATATTTCTTCTATCTTCTTTTTTATATTTAGCTCTTTATTCCATCTGGAATTTATTTTATAAATTGAATAAGGATTACTCTAAGTGATTTTGAATTTTTCTCAACACCATCCTTTCACCACTGATTTAAAATGCCATTGTTATCATGAGCAAAATTACCAATTTTACACTGTTCCCTGTTTTTTGATATTCTGTTCAAGTTATTCATCCCTGTGCCAACAGTACCATACATCTTTATATATTTTGATGGCTGGTAGGGTAAATCCCACATGATTTTATTTATTTATTTTTATTTATTTTTATTTATTTTTATTTTTTGGGTTACATATCCCCCC
>PVKH010049108.1:0-10137 GCA_004027955.1 Chaetophractus vellerosus | reverse complement strand
AAATCAAGCAAACAAAAATTTTCAGAGGAAACAAAGACAGTGCTAAGAACAGAAGAGAACTATCATTAATAACCTCAAAGAAAGAAGAAAAAGATATTGCTCCCATGAAACAAGAATAGAAGGCTCTTTTAGAAAGGAACATTCAGAGAACAAGAAGGTTTCTTGGATATTAAAAACCCAATACCAGATAATAAAATATCCAATACAATGGTGACGGAAATATCTCAAAAAGTCAGAGAGAGTAATACAGGGGCTTTTTCGGGACTTGAGAATCATCCTGGTTGATGTTACAACGACAGATACAGGCCACTGTATATTGTCACATAACATGCAGAACTGCGTGGGTTAGAGTGTAGACTACAATGTGAACTATGGTCCATGCTTAATGGCAAAGCCCCAGGATGCGCCTAACAGTTGCAATGAATGTGCCACACTAATGAAGGATGTTCATGTGGGAGGGTGTGGGGAGTGGGGCATATGGGAATCCCTGTATCTTCTGTGTAACATTTATGTAATCTAAGTATCTTTAAAAAAAAAAAAATAGTCAAAGAGATGAAAAATAGGAAAGCTGTGGCAAGAAAATCAAACTATTAAAACAGGAGGTCTGATATCCAACTATTAAAGACAACTGAGAAAAGGGAAAGAAAGTATATATAAAAAACAAAAATAATATCCATCATAACATTTCTTAAGAACAGAAGGATGAGAGAGCCCCAGACTGAAAAGGCCCACTAAGTAAGCACAATGAATGAGAAAAAAACACACACCGAAGTACATCATCATAAAACTGCATTTACATCAATAAAGAAAGCATCCTAAAAGCATCCCATGGAGGAAAATCAGATCATTTAAACAGAATCGGGAAGAATGGCATCAGGCATCTCAAAAGCAATACCAAAAACCGGCAGAGAATGGAGAGATGCCTTGAAATCTCCTAAAGAAAAATTATTTTCAACCCCAAATTCTATACCCAGCCATTGACTGTACACTCTAGATAGACTGTATGGTATGTGAATATATCTCAATAAAACTTTACAAGGTGTGGGGATGGGGGGAACCTCTATATCCAGTTAGACCACACCTTGGCAGAGTTTCAGACATACGAAGTCAATTTTTTTTTATCCAACCATCTTTTATCCGGAAAGTTCTAGGATATACTTCTCTAAAAGGATAGGCATGAACCAAGAAAGAAGTGGGATCTAATAAATTATAATACACAGGGCATGAAACCCAAGAGAGAGATAAAGAGATCTCCTAGAATCATGATAAAGAGAATCCAACAGAACTCCTGTACAGCAGAACCAGAAGAGAGCAACCAGTCCAGATTACAGCAGAGAGGGTTCCAAGAGGAGCCATCTCCAAGAGGAACGTGGAAAAAACAAAACTAACAAATCATCTGACAGGTCTGATTATGTGGAAAGCTATATTTAAAGCCTTTTACAAAGCTGATGGAGAATGCAGATAGACTTAAATGTTCAAAGAAAATTCAGCAAATGATAGGACGTAGAGGGGTAGGAGGGTAGAACAAGCAATAAATTCCAGGAAAACAAAAGGTTGCAAAAGAAAAGGTCCTTAATAATGTTACACAACCCAGCTCAGCTGTAAAAAATATTTATAAATTCCAAATTATTAAAAAGAACAATACTGAAATGGATTTAATGAAACCTAACCTACAGCTATACTGGAAGGATGGGAGAGTGAGAAGATAGGTCAAAAGTGAACTAAAATTCTAATCTACCATAATAAATACATAATTCCTACAACAAGTGACGCATGTAGAAAAAGCAGTATAGATACTATTATAAATATGGTGGAAAATATAAGAGAAAACAGCTAAAATATTTGAAAGTCAATTTTAGAAAGTGGTTGGGGTAACTGCTTTTTGTTACAGGCAGTTTAACACCAATATGACACCTGCTCATACACTGATAAAAATTTAAAAGAAAAAAAAACGCGGAAAAATTCTTACAATAAATAAGAAAATCCAATAAAAAAACAGGCAAGTGATATGAATAGGAAATTCAAGAATGGCGTATAAGCAGTATGAAAAGATGGCCAACCAGGAGAAGCAATCTAGAGATTTGGAAATTAAAACACTTAGATACTATAAGGTAAAAATTTGGCATGGCTGTGGGAAATAAGTACTCTCATAAACTGTGGGAGTTTAAAATGGATACCATTTGTAGGAACATTTGTAGGAACATTAACATTAATTTTTTAAACATTAATGTTCAAATAACCTTGGCTTTTTATTCCCGTTGATAGAAGTTACATTTCTAGCATGTGCTACATAAATATTAGCTTATAGAGTGATTTCACTGCAATACTGATAAGGATTTGGTCAAAATATAGTACCTTGATATATCATAAAATATTTTCTTACAGTGGTTTAAAATCTATGGTAGGAAAAGACTCCAAAACATTGTTAAATAAAAATAAGAAGTCAAAGAACACTATAATGTACAGACACATATCTAAATCTACATGTATGTTAATGCACAGCAGTTCTGAAATGACACACACCAAGCCATTCACCATGAGGGGAGTGGGACTGGGGACATCTTCATCTTTAATACTCATGCATATGTTTATTACGTGTCATTTTTAAAATACTGAAAAATAAAAGTTATAAAAGTAAACTTCAAAAAGTAAAAAAGTAAAAAAATAAAAAAATAAAACAAAATAACAAAAAAGTCAACTTCTAGGTTAGCAATCATTAGTTCTATTACCAATACTAGAATACTTTAATTATATCTTAAAATACATTTGAGTATCTATGTTTCACCTACCCTCTTATTGTATTGTTTGTCTCAGAATCACCAGGTTCCAGTGTTTCTTTTAAGAAGTTTATATAATGTATCCAAAGATCAACACTAAGAGGTATTGCCTGAAGCCCCCGTCGATAAACCTAAGAAGAAAACAACAAACTGTACTCCAAATATTTAATTATTTCTTAAAAGAGAGGCAACACTGTGTTATCCGGTGAACCTTAGAAATACTAATTACTGGAATTTTGTTTAAATAATCTACCATTACCATTTGGGTGGATGTTGGATAGAACATGGCAATGTTCTGATCCCCACGTGCAGAGTCTTGATCTTCAAAGCGCAGCAGTCCCTGCATTCTGACCGGGTTGTGTGGGCAGGCTTTGGGTTACAGACCATAGGGCACAGACCCATTAGAGCATCAATGACAGCGTCTGACCAAAAATGCAATAAGACGTAGCAAATGTGACTAGCAAACCAACTATATTGTTTGGAAAATGAGAAATAAATGTAAGTGAGAGAAAAGCCCTGCCCTACTTGTTAAGCTGCAGTGTAATACAGAGGCTTGCACTGCAAAGCTTGACAAACTGTAGAGGTTTAACGCACCTGCCAACAAAGAGAGAAAATATTAGCTACAAATGCCACAAGAGTGACAAATGCAAATAAAATACCCTATAAAATTGTTTCACCATAAATGGTAGGTACTGCCAGCCAAAAAAAAAAAAAATCTTTGTTTTGTTATTATTTGGCTTACAGTACCTAATGAAGATAACTTTATTCAGTGATGTACGCACCTCATCTGATTGTTTAATGTTGTCATGCCGCTTTTCAAGGTCTGCATACTTTTTCCAGTAACCATAGCAATACGGATAGTGTATGAAAAATTTGTCAAATGCTTTCCTGGCAGCCATCAAGTGATTCTGATGAAAACAAAACAAAATGTTTAAATATCTTGTAAGTTTTTGCCAAAAAGGAAAAAAAAAATTATTCCTTACAAATATATTATCTCAAATAAAATAAATGGCAGGCATAAAAAACATACATGTAGCAGCCCTTTTACCTGCAAATGCAATCTCATCATTTGAAAGAGAAGAAACTATTTCTGTCAAATAGCAAGGTAACTTTTTATTTCAGTAATTTTACACACACACACACACACACACAATTACTGCAAAACATTAGGCTTTGACTATCTACAAATAAAGATTTCTCCACAGGTCACTTATGCCATAAAAGTTACTTTTCCAAGCTAAAAAATGTGTGTTATTCAACTTAATATGAAAGTTACAAAAAGAGGTCACTTTAAAAAACAATAAGACTGAGTCTGATATTGATTTCTCTCTCCTTCTAATCCCATTTAAATAATTACTAACCTCCTGTTCTACATACTGAAGCAAATATACCCAGCCTGTAAAATCCTGAGGATTATTTTCTACAGTTTTCCAAAATTTTTCATATTCTGGAGGGAAATTTGCTTCAGTTTCTGTCACTGGGAGATCCACAGCATTTGCCATTTCATTTTCTTCTGTAGTTGCATTCACATTGGGAGAGCCATCAGGGGACTGTTCCATTTCTGTAACATTCATAATCTCGGTACCGAAATCAGCAGGATGCTCTACAGCTACCTCTGAACTGTTGCCTGTGCTGCCATTACTAGAATTTCTGTACTCATCCATGTGGGAATTTTGCATAGCTGTTGATTTTGTCTTCTGTTAAACAATTATCTGCAGAAACACAAAATAAACATCTTTCAAATGCTAATAAAATTATTTGGCAACAACACTTTCTAAAACCCTATTTAGGGGAGCAGATGTAACTCAAGCTCCCACATATGAGGGTCCTGGGTTCGATCTCCAGTACCTACTAAAAACAAAACAAAACAAAAAAAAATGAAGCCGATGTAGTTCAATGGTTGAGCACCAGTTTCCCACAAAAGAGGTCCCAGGAACAATCCCCCCCCCCAAAACCAAAAAAAAAAAAAAAAAAAAAAAAACTGTTTAGCTGCTAAAAATATACTAATTTGAGTCTTATCTTTCATATAAATCATAATCAGAAAGTTTATTAGTTTTTATATTACAAATAAAATTCTGGAAGATATAAATTCCTTTTTAAAATTCTATTTTGTTGCTAGTGTTTGAGTAAAAACTAAATAACCCTGGATTAAGTTCCTTCATCTATAAAAACAAGTGACCATTGTGCCTACTCCCTAAAGAAGCAACCATTTTCAATGTTTCTTAGCTAGGTAAAAAACTTAAATGCAATGACTGAAAGC
This sequence comes from Chaetophractus vellerosus, assembly GCA_004027955.1. Lineage (NCBI taxonomy): Eukaryota > Metazoa > Chordata > Mammalia > Cingulata > Chlamyphoridae > Chaetophractus > Chaetophractus vellerosus. The sequence goes on along the minus strand of PVKH010049108.1, from coordinate 5,100 downwards.
TAGCTTGCAATCAATCACTGGGAAACAGTAATATCTTTCATATCTGTTCTCAAGGCTAAAAGAACTACTAGCAAAATAAATTCCAGTCATGGGCACAAACATTTCAGAAGGAAGTTCATCACTTAGCTCAGGATAAAGAAAATTTTAAAAAAAAGAGAGGATTGAAATGCATTTATATTTTTATAATATATTTTAAATCCCGGCATCTGGACTTCAATCTCATTATAAAAACAGGAATTAGTTTTAAAAAATTAAAGAATGATGTCTAAAGTAAATAAAAATATTATTAACCAAATAACATGGTATATTTGGTATATGAACCAAATATATTGTTAACACTGTTTAATTCAAAATAATTTTATATGTTAAAAAAAAACATATTTAGGGGTGTGGATATGGCTCGAGTGGTTGAGCACCTGCTTCCCACACGGGAGGTCCCAGGTTCAGTTCTGGTGCCTCCTAAAAACAAGCAAACAAAGGAAAAAACTAACTCAGGGTAGCCGATGTGGCTCTGTAGTTGGGCACCCAGCTCCCCACTTATAAGGTCCTCGGTTCAATCCCTGGCCCCGGTACCTTTAAAAAAAAAAAAAAAAGACACATTTAAGAAATATCTGCCATATGAGTAAAAACTGCATAAAATATTTAAAGTTAAATTAATTAAATCTTTTTTTTTTTTTTTTGAGGTACTGGGGCTGGAGATTGAACCCAGGACCTTGTGTGGGAAGCCCGGTGCCCAACCTCTGAGCCACATCGGTTCCCCAAATCATCTCATTTTTAAAGCTGTAAGATAATTATCCCTTTATCCTATACTGTAGGTACAACAAAATATGTTCATGGCTTCATCTCTTCCCCTGTGTGGCAGTTTGAAATTATTTTATGAATCACAAAAAGAGAAATGTTATGTTTGTAAACTAATCTATTTCTCTGGGTGTGAGCTCCTTTGATTATATTAAATTCAGTTGAGGAGCCTTTGATTAGATTACTTGAAAAGATTGCTTTAGGGCTTTTGATTGTACTAGGTCAGTGAGGTGTGACTCAGGTTGAGTCCCTGCCCCCTTGCTTGGTCTAATAAAAATGGACTCACAGGAAAAGACAGGGGGGAAAAAAAAAAAAAGGAGAGGCTGCATATTTGATTCTGCAATGAGAGAGAGAGAGAGAGAGGATTGCTTAAGCGCAAAGCCCCCAAGAGGCTGGGGCCACGGAGCAGCTCAAGAGGAGACTAGCCCTGTGGAAAGAGATAAGCCCTATGCCTGGTTGCTCAAAGCTGAGCTCCAAGAGATGGCAGATTCTGCAGGGGAAGGCAGAGACCTCCGCAGATTGATGGCCATCTTGCTTCACCATGTGGCAACAACACCAGGATCAAAATAGCTGGCTTTGGGGGGCCGGCTGTAGCCTAGCTGGTAGGGTGCCAGGCAGACTGCCTTGAGAAGGCAAGCCGCCGCAAGCAGGCAGGCCGCCGCCCGATGAAGCTGACTCGGCGCATCGCCGCACAGGGAGGGGGACAAGCAGACACGGAAGAACACAAGAATGAACACTGCGAGAACAAGCTGAAAGGCGGGGGGGGGGGGTATGTAATAAATAAAAAATAAATCTTTAAAAAAAAAAATAGCTGACTTTTGTTGAGAAAACACCTCTTATGGTGCCTTGAGTTGGACTTTTCATGGCCTTGGAACTGTGAGATTTACCCTAAATAAATACCCTTTATAAAAGCCAACACATTTCTGGTACTTTGCATCAGCAGCCCTTTGGCAAACTAAAACACACTAACAAATTAAATGGAAATTCAATCATTACATTATAAGATATGTTTTTTTTTAAGTGAGGAATTATTCTCAAAACTAATCAGACCATGAAATTGATTTACTCTTTAAAATATATTCAGAATACACTACTACTTAATACATATAGTTAAAAAGATGATTAAGACTTTAAAGACAATAATTCAAAGGAAAAATCCAAATGATCAATAGACATACAAAAGAATCACACATTCATTAATAAATATATAAATAATAACAATAAGTTATCAGATTGACAATTAAAAGGATATCTTTCTGGAGGGCAGCCAAGCAAAATGTATCAAATGGCAATTATTCATATTTTATGCTATGAAATAATCAGACAAAGGCATATTCAAGACCATTTGCTACAGCAATGTATTAACGCCAAAAATGGGGGTGGAGGCCAATTAAGAGAATTGTAAATTTAAGTAAATGGCATATTTATTTATTTATTTATTTATTATTGTATGCCCCCCCCCCTTTCTGCTTTTTCTTGCTGTGTTCATTTTTGCATTCTTCCGTGTCTGCTTATCTCCCCCCGTTGCGGCGACCCGTCGAGTCAGCTCACCACGCGGCAGCCTTGCCTGCTCACGGGTGGCTTGCCCTGCCCGTGGCAGCTTTTTTTTTTGCCCTGCCCACAGCGGCTTTGCCCTACCCACGGTGGCTTGTAAATGGCGTATTTATACAATGGAATAATAATCATTAAAAAGGAAATATATCTGTGTTCGTATAAAGATGATATATATACACACATAATGAATACATGCACATACAGATCTGTAAGGATTTACACCAAATAAAATAAAATACAATAAAAATGTTAATTGGTGTTAACAGTTGTTCTCCCTATACAGGTGGGATAAGTGCTTTCTTCTTTTGGCTTATCTGCAATTATTTAGCTGAAATGAAAACACATGTTATTTTGTTTTTCTTAAGAAAAGTCAGCTGTGTCATGGCAATGGTTGAAGGTTGGCTACCTACATTTTTTTTCCTCAATTTAATGCCTACTTTAAACATCTGAGTTTCACTATAGTCTAACTTCTCAAACCTAGCTCCACACAAAAGTCACCTAGTAAGATGATTAAAGAAATAGTTTCCTTGGCCCCAACTCCAATGATTCTGAGGTCTACTCACTGACCCAAACAGTTGTACTTCTACCAAGTTTTCTAAATAATTCCGAAGAACTGAAATATATTCCTGGATAAACTCTGGACACTATAACTGATGGATCAAAGGATAAATGTATATTAAATTTGGGAAGATGTTGACAATTTATCTCTAGAAAAGTTGCACTAGCCATGTGGCAGTCACTTTTAGATGCCTATCCACAACATCTCCTCTTGCCATCTTCCTTGTTAATAAAACAATGATTTTGTTCGGGCAGCTATAAACCTATTCCCAGATAAGGGATCATGAGCCTGAAAAAGCAATCTCCTGAGGAGATCAGGGAAAGTTTTTGCTTTTTCTCATAAAAATGGACAGTCATAACTAGTGCAATTCTTCCTTTTTTGAATGTAACATATCTGAAATAACTTATGATCATGAAGCAGTCAATAAAGGATCAGCAAAGAAAAATTTTAAACGACGACTCGACATCATTTAAGCTGCTGAAACAATTCCAGCTTCTTGTTGCATGAAAAAATAAATTCCTATTTGTTTAAGATACTGTCGATAGATTTTCTATTACTTGCGGTCAAATGCATTCCTAACTGATTTACTCACTAAGAGTGCATGTGAGTGTCCATTCAGCCACTCCCCTTGTCGACACTAGGTGTCATAATTTCTGCTCATCTGATTTTTAAAAAATAAGTGGTACTGCCTTAGTTTGCCAGGGCTGCTACATCAAATACCACACACTGGTTGGCTTACACAAGAATTTATTAGCCCATAGTTTAGAATCTAGAAGTATTGAACATCTAGCATCTACAGACCATGCCTTCTGCCAGTCTACAGTGTTCTAGTACTGTCATGCCAGCAATCCTTGGGGCTGCTTGGCTTGAAGAAGCATTTCTGCCTCTGTCACATGGTGATGTCTCTTTCCTCTAGCTTCTCCTGATTGCCTCTGAATTTCCTCTGCTCATAAGGATTCCAGTCACATGAATTAAGACCCAACCTGATTCAATCTGGTGTCATCTAAATAGGGTTCTCAAGGATCCTATTCACAAATGAGTCCACACCCACAGGATCTGGGGTTAGGACTTGAACATGTCTTTGTAGGGGACATGACCTAATCTACCACAGACACTTCACTTTGATTTGCATTTCTTTAACTATGAGGGAAAATGACTATCCTTTCACATATGTATTTATCATTTTTTTTTGTTAAATGCTTTTTCATATCCATCGTCCATATTTTCTTCTGCATTTTTTTCTAATTGGTTTGTTCAAGTTCTTTGAGAATTAAAAAAATCAAATCTTTGTGACATATATTGCAAAACATTTTTGTGAGTTTATCTTCTTAGTCGTTAGAGATTTCTAGGGGAAGAGGAACATCCTTTAAATTGTCATACAGGTACAAAATCCAGATTTTAAATCATTTTCATTATAATGTGGAGCTAATTTTTTTTCCCATCAAAGGATACATTTGAAATATTAAATCATTCAGGAAGCAGATGTGGCCCAAGCGATTGAGCTCCCGCCTACAACATGGGAGGTCCCAGGTTCGGTGCCCATGGAGAACACAAGCAAGACAGCGAGTTGGTGTGACGGGCAGACGCAACAAGATGACACAACAAGGAGACACAAAGAGGAAAGACCATGAGAGACACAACAAAGCGGGGAGCTGAGGTGACTCAAGTGGTTGAGCACCTCTCTCCCATAGGGGAGTGTCGTCGGCGCTTTTTGGCGACGACACTACTCACAGGGACCGGGGACTGGCTGCCGGCGTTGTTCGGCGGTGACCCTGCTTGCCGTGGGGTTTCGGCTTGCCGCCCCCGAGGGGCCTCCCAGCCGTCTGGAGGCGAAGGGGTTTCCAAGTGGCCCTCCCGAACCAGATAGGAGACAAAGGGGAACAGTGGGAAAGGGAAGAAGGGGGAAAAGAGGGGAGTTGTCGGCTCGCTGGCTCAGGGCTCTTAGCTGGCCAGGCTCAGGCGCCCCAAGCGCAGCAAGTCGACTGGCTCACCGGGCACAGGCGTCCCAATGCGCGGCGGCGGGCCGGGTACACGGGAGCCCTACGGACTTAGGCGTCCCTAAGAACGATAGGCCAGGAATCCGGGATCTGCGCACGATGAGGGGGAGGCAGCAGGGTGACTAGTGAAGAGGCGAGCGATGGACGGAGCACACACACCCACTCCGGAGACAAGGCTGGGCGACCATGTCT
>PVKH010049107.1:0-10134 GCA_004027955.1 Chaetophractus vellerosus | reverse complement strand
AAGGAAACAGAAGCTAAGCCCAGAGAGAAACGCAGCCCTGGGAACAAAGGAATCCAGAAGCCTGAACCCTGCAGACATCCGCAGCCATCTTGCTCCAACACGTGGACTTTGGTGAGGGAAGAACTTTATGCTTTGTGGCCTGGTAACTGTAAGCTTCTACCCCAAATAAATACCCTTTATGAAGACCGACCAATCTTTGGTGCATTTCAAAAGGCACACCTGTGGCTGACCGAAACAGTAAGTATTCATCTTGTCAGAGTATGTTATATCAGTTGGTGGAGACCCACACAATAAACAAGAAAATATCAAACTCCCATCCTGGGGAGTCCTGATATGTTCTCAATTAGAGGGACAAAAATCCCTCAAGAACATAGGCAGTGACTTATAGAAGAAAACAGAGACCCATATGTCAAGCCTTCAATATTATTGCAAGTAATTAGGTGGTTGGAATCCTGATTCTGATTTCATTGAATATGTAAATCAAATTGGGAAGAATTGTCATTTTAAGAATATTTAGTCTTCGAATCCATGAACATGGAATGTTCTTCCATTTATTAGGTCTTCTTTGCTTTCTTTCAGCAATGTCTTGCTGGTTCTATGTACGTCTTTTCCATCTTTGGTTATAGTTACTCCTAGATATTTGATTCCTTTAGTTGCTATTGCAAATGGAATTTTTTTCTTGATTTCCTACTCAGTTTGTTTACTACTAGTGTACTGAAACACTACTGACTTTTGCATGTTGATCTTGTACCCCTGCCACTTTGCTGAACACACTTATTAGCTCTAGTAACTTTGTTGTAGGTTTTTCAGGACTTTCTATATAGAAGTCCATGTCATCTACAAAGACTGAATGTTTCACTTCTTCCTTTCCAATTTGCCTTTTATTTCTTTTTCTTGCCTAACTGCTCTAGCTAGAACTTCTAGCACACTGTTGAATAACAGCAGTGACACTGTGCATCCTTGTCTTTTTCCTGACCATAGAGGAGAAGATTTCACCATTGAGTAAGATATTAACTGTGGGTTTTTAATAAATGCTTTTAACATGCTGAGGGAATTTCCTTCTATTCCTATTTTTGAAGTATTTTTAATCAAAAAAGGATTCTGGTTTTGTCAAATGCCATTTTTGAGTCATTCAAGATGATTATGTGGTTTTCCCCTTTGATTTCTTAATGTGGTGTATTACATTAATTGATTTTCTTATGTTGTACCACTCTTGCATACCTGGCATAAATCCCACTTGATCACAGTTTATAATTATTTTACTGTTCTGTTGAATTAGATTTCCAAGTACTTTATTGAGGATTTTTGCTCCTATATTCATTAGAGAAATTAGTGTGCAATTTTCTTTTCTTGTAATATCTTTATCTGGCTTTGGTATTAGGATGACTTTGACTTTACAGAATGAGCTTGGTAGTGTTTCCTCCTCTTCAAATTTTTGGAAGAGTTTGAGCAGAATTAGTATTAATTCTTCTTAGAGTGACTGGAGAATTCCCCTGTGAAGCCATCTGGTCATGGGCTTTTTATCTTGGGAGGTTTTTGATGACTAATTCAATCTCTTTATGTATAATTGGTCTGTTACAATCTTCTATTTCTTCTAGTATGAGTTTAGGTTGTTAGTGTATTTCTAGGAATTTGTCCATTCCATCTAAGTTGTATAATTTGTCAGCATATGGTTGTTTATTTTATCATTTTATAATCCTTTTTATTTCTGTGAGGTCAGTAGTAAGTCCCCACTTTCATTTCTGTTTTATTTATTTGCATCTTCTCTCTTTTTTTCTTTGTCTAGGTAAGGGTTTGTCAATTTTATTGATCTTCTCATACAACCAACTTTTGCTTTCTTTAAATCTCTCTATTATTTTCTATTCTCAATTTCATCAATTTCTACTGTAATCTTTGTTGTTTCTTTCCTTCTGTTTTTGCCTCTCTCTTTTTCCAGTTCCTTCAAGTGTGTTATTAGGTCTTTGATTTTTAGCTCTTTCTTTTTAAATTTAGGCATGTATGGCTATATTTTTCACTCTCAATACTGCCTTCAGTGTATCCCGTAAGTTTTGATTTGCGGTGTTCTTGTTTTCATTAATCTCATGATATTTACTGTTTTCTCTTGCAATTTATACTTTCACCCACTTATTGTTTAAGAGTGTGTTAACTTCCATATATTTGTGAATTTTCCAGATCTCTGCCTGATATTGATTTTCAGCTTCATTTTATTATGATAGATGTATTAGTCAACCAAAGGAATGCCAATGCAAAGTACCAGAACTCTGCTGGCTTTTATAAAAGGCATTTATTTGGAGTAGAAGCTTACAGTCAGAAGGCCCTAAAAAGTCCAACTCAAGGTACCATAAGAGGTACTTTATCATCCAAAGTCACTGGCCACTTGTTGGAGCAAAATGGCAGGCAATGTCTGCAAGAGTTTGGCTTTCCTCTTTCCTCTTAAGGCTCCATGGACCCAGCTTCTTCCTATCTCAGTTGTAGGCAGGCAGAAGACATATTTTTCCCTGGGGCTCATTTCTTTACAGGCTCAGTTGCTCTGTTCTCTCCACAACGCTAGCTGCAGACTATCAGGCTCATCTGTATTCCCAGGGCCATGTCTATGGAGCACTCTCTCTTATGTATATCTACTTCTGTGTTCTCCTTCTCTGTGTATTTACTTCCTGGGGCTCCAGCACCAAAACTCAAGCTCTGTCCTCTGCCTCATCATTTTCTCTGTGATGACCTACTGACTTGGTCGAATCAAAGCCCTTATTTTAATTTAATCAAATAAAAGGGAAACCTCTGAACTTAATACAATCAAAGGAGGAAATGCCCAGAGGAATAGACTAGTTTACAAACATAATCCAATATCTATTTTTGGAATTCATAAACAATGCCTAACTGCTACACTCCACCCTCTGAATTCCAAAAATATATTACAATATTCAAGAAACCTTATTTTGGTAACAATGTTAGTACAAAATCATATCGCAATCAGTTTAAAGAAATACAGTTGGTCTTGGGGCAAAGTCCTGTCTGACTGTAGAACTCTGAAACTTACAATACAATTTATCTGCTTCCAATATACAAATGGACAGACAAAGGATTAACATTTCATTACCTTAAGGAGAAATTGGGAGGGAAACATGAGTAAGGGGTCTAGAACAGTTCTGAAAAACTGCAGGGCATACTTCATTAGGTATTAAAGTCTGAGAGTCATTCTCAAGATAATGGTTTCTTCTCCCTGGGACCTCATGGGGACCCACCCTTTCCACAGGCTTGCCCAATGGCCATTTTCTTGGTTCCACCCTCATCAAGCATCTGGGTGGTCGCCGAGCTCCAGACCTCACCCTCCAAGAGCATTGAGGTTATGGCTACAATTTGCCCAAGATTTGGAGTAGAATCTCAACCCACTTAGTACAGTGAGGGGGAGACAACATTCTCCCTAACCTTTGGCATACAGGCCCAACCTTCCCAGAGCAACAAGTTGACAATCAAGCCTTCCCTAATCCATAGGGGACAGGCCCACCCCTTTCAGACCTATGAGGTTTTAACCTTACCTCCCTAATTCTTGAGGCATGTGCTCCACCTTCTCTGTACCCTGGGATGGCAAAACTTTCCCTTCATGGAAGGCAGGAACAGCCAGCCATCTTTGCAACAGCCAGGGCAAACTCACCTTTTCTGTATACATGGGTAGGGTTCTTCTCTTGGTCCAAAGAGATATCTTAATTCCAGATCTCAGCTTCCATGGTTTTCCTCTTAAAACTGTTTTCCTTTCTATAATTCCCACTGATGTCCCTTTTAGTCCAGGATGACAGTGGTTTTGTTCATACAGCTATCTCAAAAAGCTTGTTGGTTTAGCATGCAAGGAGCAGAGGTCCAAGCCATCAGACAATAAGACTCTCCACAAGTCTTTCCTAGATAACTGCATTTTCAATTCTGATTTACAAGTTCCAAGTTTAGTTAATTCTTCAAATGGGGCACTATCATCTGGAGATTTGATTTCCAGAGCCTTGGAATTTCCAGAATCAGTTTCTGGTTCCTTTGGGTCCAGCAAATCAGTTCTCAGCTTATCTCTCTCATCTAGCATTTTGCTATAAGCTGCAAGAAGCAGCCAAACTGCATTGTCCAAGTTTGCTTTGGAAATTCTTCAGCTAAATGTCCAGGCTCTCCATTTTCAAATTCTGCCTTCCATAAAACATCAGGAGTTAATCATGCTAGGTTATCTGCAACTTTAAAACACAGATCACCTTTCCTCCAGTTTCCAATAATAGTTTCATCATTTACTTCTAAGTCCTCATAAAAAGTCTCTTTAGTGTCCTTATTCTTACCAACAGTCTCTTCAAAGCAATTTAGGCCTTTTCCATCAAACATCTCATAATTCCTTCAAAAAATATCCCTTACCGATTTATAAAACCATTCCAGCATTTTGGTAATTGCAAAAGTATGACGCCACTCTCCGGTACCAAATTCTCTACTAGTCAGCAAAAGGGGTGCTGATGCAAAGTACCAGAAATATGTTGGCTTATAAAGGGTATTTATTTGTGGTAGAACCCTTCAGTCATAAGGCCATAAAAGAGAAAGTTACTTCCCTCACCAAAGTCTGTTGCCGCATGTTGGAGCAAGATAGTTGCCAATCTCTTTGAGTGTTCAGCCTTGCTACAATCAGAGAAAGTGCTTTGCATAAGTTCCATCTTTTTAAATATATTGAGATGTGTTTTGTGACCCAACATGTCATCTATCTTGGAAAAAGATCCATGCATAATTGAGAAGAATTCTACTGTTTTGGGGGTGCAATGTTCTGTATATATCTGTTAGATCTAGTATACTTATCATATTATTCAGGTTCTCTGTTTCCTTATTGATTTCTCTGTCTAGCTTTTCTAGCTATTGATGAGAGTGGTATATTGAAGCCTCCAACTATTATTGTAGAAATGTCTATTTCTCCCTTCAATTTTGCCAGTGTTTGCATCATGGATTTTGGGGGAACATGGTTAGGTGCACAAATACTTTGGTTGTCATTTCTTCTTGATGGATTACTCTTTTTTTAAAAAAAAAGATTTATTTTTATTTATTTATATATCCCCCCCTGCTGCTTGTGTTTGCTGTGTTTATTTTTGCTTTGTGTTTTTCCGTGTCCACTTATCTCCCCCTGCTGCGTCAGCTCACCGCGTGGCAGCTTGCCTTCGCCAGGAGGCCCCAGGAACCAAACCCTGGGCCTCCCATGTGGTAAACTAGAGCCCAACCAATTGAGCCACAGCCGGTTCCCAAGGATTACTCTTTAATTAACATTTAATGACCTTCTTTGTCTCTTATAACAATTTTGCATTTAAATGCAATCATGGCTGTTTTTTTGGGTATTTTTTACATGGAATATCTTTTCCCAGTCTTTAACTTTCAAACTATTTGTGTCTTTAGGTTTAAGGTGAGTCTGTTGTAAACAGCTTATAGTTAGATACTACTTTTTTATATATTCTGCCAATCTGTATCTTTTGATTGGAGAGTTTAAGCCATTAATATTCAATGTTATTACTAAAAAGTGTCAATTACTTCAGCTATTTTATCCTTTGATTTTATATCCCATTTCTTTTTTTATCTCTCTTTTTACCCTTTGGTTACCATTACTGATAATTTTCTTTTCTATACTACTCTCCAAGTCTCTCTCTTCTGTCTTTTCCTTTCAGCCTGCAGAATTTTCTTTAGTATTTCTTGTAGGGCATGTCTCTGGCTGTCGAACTCCATTTCTGTTTAACTGTGAATATTTTAAACTTTCCTTCATTTTTAATAACTTTGCCAGATAAAGAATTTTTATCTGGCAGTTTTTCTCTTTCAGTACCTTAAATGTATCATACCACTACATTCTTACATCCAAGGTTTTTACTGAGAAATTGGCATTTCATCCTTTTACAGTTCCCTTGCATTTGATGAATTGTTGCTTTCAGGGATTCTCTTATCTTTGGCATTTGGCATTCTGATTAGTATGTGACTCAGTACATTTATTTGAATTAATTCTGTTTGTAGTATGTTGCTCTTAAACATGTATACTTACATCTTTCATAAGAGTTGGGAAATTTTTTTTCCCATTATTTCCTCTAATATTCTTTCTGCCCCCTTTCCCTTCTCTTCTCCTTCTGGGACACTTATGATATGTATGTTGGTACACTTATTGCTGTCATTCAAATTGTGCTCAATTTTTTTCCATTTTTTCTCTATCTGTACTGCTTTCTATAAGATTTCAGTTTTCCTCTTTTCTATTTTTCTGGTTCTTTCTTCCACCTATTCATATCTGTTTTGTATGGTTTTAGTGTATTTTTAAACTCTTCTATTGTGCTTGTCATTCCCAATCTTTCTATTATGTTTCTTTTTATATTTTCAAATTCTTCTTTAAGCTCACGCATGCAGTCTTTTTTAATATACTTTATTCTTTAGCCATATTTTCCTTCATATCCTTGAATTGAGTTAGATTTGTTTGAACATTTTGATTAATTGTTTGAAATTCTGTGTCTCCACTGAAGTTTTAATTTGTTTCTTTGACTGGGCCATATCTTCCATTTTCTTTGTATAGTTTGTAATTTTTTGCTGAAGTCTAGCCATCTGATTATCCTGATGCATTTACTCTGAGAGTATACTTCTGATTATTGCCCTAGATATGTGGTACAATTTTAAAGATTTCACTATTTGTGTAATTGTTTCACTCTCAGGAGAAAGCTTCCTTTCCTCTGTTCCTTCTTTGGGAATCTTAATCTGGTCTGTTTATTTTGCCTCTACAGTATATATTTTAAACAGCCCTTTTGTTTTCTCTATCTGCTTTTGCCTGGAAGGAAAATTCTGGGATGAGGGACACCCCAGAGAGGACTTTCCCAAGTCAGTATTTACCAGGTAATACAGGATCAAGGATCCATGAAGGAAATGTAGACTAGTTCCAAAGTGCCCTGTGGATGGGACCAGGAAGGACACCAAATGGCTTTATGAAGGCTCCCCAAAGCAGTGCTTTCCTGGCTTGCCCAGCAGATGTTGTGCTTCAGCAAACTGTTCCCTGCAGCACAAAGGATGCATGCTGTCTTTAAATCTCTACCTTCTCTGCTCCTGTCAGGAGTGGGGTTGAAACAGTGGCTGATGCTGCCACCTTTGTCCAGGGCCTGTTGATACAGTAGCTCAGAGTTGGGACCCAGTGATCTGAATTCACTAATTAAAAGCTCTGATCAGTACTTGGCCATTCCCACCCCTGTTCTTGGGGAAAAGGATTTTTATGACCATTTCCTACAGTAGCAGCTAGCCAAGGACTGGATTCCAAGGTGGCCTACCATAAGAGTGGGGAAGTGGGTGCCAGCAGCTGCCCTGCAGAGAGAGTTACTCGCAGTTCTTTACTGTGATTTATCAGTCTCTTCCTTATGTTCTTTCCTGGATGCTGTATAGTGCTCTTCTGGCTGTCAGGGTCCCAGAAAAATTGTTTCAGACAGTCCTCCCTGCTTACTAGCTGTTTTGGAGCTCCCTACTCCACCATCTTCCCTGAACATTCTCGAGAGGAATCTCAATATTTTTTTCTCTGCATTTTCTACCTTTAATTTTTGTCTTTCTATCCCATGATAATGCCAAAGGCTTTGCTGTTTCACTCCCTTTTAGTCACAAATACTTTGTCAAAAATTTCAGTCTTTCCAAGATTCAGCAGAGGAACCAAAAGAAAAATAAATTTGCAAAATATTGGCTCAAATCTGCCAGTTATTTTCTCAGAGATCCTCGCCTTGACTCAGGGCTGTCTATCTTTCTAATCCTATACATATAGCATTTTACTCAGATTTTCTGGGTATTTTCACTTTCTGCAAGAGCAGTTGTGCTACTTTCTACTTTATCTTAGCAAAAAGTGGAAGCTCCATCCCCTTGTTCTATTCCTATATGTAATTTCTCTTTAAACATTTTTATAAAAGAATAATCTCTCTACTGCCATTGTTTCCAATAGACAGTGTACCTAATTTTGTTTTCTGAAACCCCTTTATATCCACTTTGGGGTGGTTAATTCTTTTCATAGATTTCTATTTTTAGAGCAGATTGATTTAAAAATCTCTTAATCAACTTTCCAATGTTTAACTGACATTCATTTAATTCCCTTCTGCTGCAATGTGGAGAAAATGCCTCTGAATCCAGTTTCCTGGTTCTCTAACTTGTTTATTATTGGAACACGCAAAAAGTTATAATATCCTTTTTGTATCTGTACCAGATCTTACATTGCCCCATTTGGAATTATAGCACCATAAAGTACATATTCCATTCCAGTGTACATAAAATATTCATCAAGATAGACTACATTCTGATTCATAAAACATATCTTAATATAATTTAAAAGACTGAAATCTTACAAATATATTTTTGGTTGCAATATAATTTAATTAGAAGTAAATAAGGGAAAAACATCTGAAAAATCCCCAAATATTTGGATTTTTTAAAAGAAGATCAACAGGATCCACAGAACAAAGAAGATATCAGAAGGGAAATAAAAACATGTTTTGAACAGAGTGAAAATATAAACACAACATATCAAAATTTTGGGGATGACAGTGGTTGAAAGGGTAAGTCTAAGGCCAAGTATATTATTAGAAGGAAAGCTAAAAAATGTAACATGGGACTGTATAACATAGTGAAACATCATGTAAAATACAAATGTGGGTGATATTGCATATATAAGACAGTTCTATACAAAATATAAATACAAATATTCTAGAGAGAAGGAAACAGAATAGCAGCTATGTATGGCAGAGGAAGCATAGAGAGATTGAGAGGGGGTGGGGTTTTTTTGTTTGTTTGTTTTTGTTTTATTATTATTATGATTGTAATAATGAAAATGCTCTAAAAATGATTGAAATGCTGAATATGCAACTATGTGATTATACTGAATACCACTGATTGTATGGATGGATTTATGCTTTGGATGGATTTATGCTTTATTAATATGTATCAATAAAATTGATATGTTAAAGGGCCGGCTGTATAGCCCAGTGGATAGGGCGCCAGTTTACCACATGGGAGGCCCTGGGTTCGGTCCCTGGGGCCTCTCTGGGCGGGCAGACCGCTTGAGAAGGAAAAGCCACCGTGGGCGGGGCAGAACCACCATGGGCAGGGCAAAAGCCACCAGGGGCAGAGCAGAGCCACCCGCCACCCGCAAGCAGGGCAAGCTGCCCGAGAGTGGGCAAGGCCGCCGCTCACCGGTGAAGCTGACTCAGCGTGTCGCCACAGCGGGGGGCGGGGGGGGTTGGGGGGGTTGGGGGGAGACAAAAAGCAGAAAAAAAATTGATATGTTAAAAAAATTGCAATTGAAAGAAAGAAGAAAGAAGAGAATTGAACACATTCCCAGGTAAAAAAAAAAAAAGTGTAAGGAGTCCATTACCAGAGGACATGTCCTAAAAGAAATGCTAAAGTGAGGTCTTCAGGCAGAAACAGGACACTGGACAATAACTTGAAGCCATAAGGAAAAATAAAGAACACTGCTAAAGGTAACCATATAGGTAAATACAAACCATTTATTACATTTATTGTACTTTGTAACTATTTGTTTCTCAATATGACTTAAAATGTAAATGTGTAAAAAAATTAAATCTAGTATTAATGGGACACAATGTATAAAGATGAAATCTGAGACTATAACATTATGTGGGAGGGGCAGAGATGTATAGGAGCAGAGCATTTGTATGCTACTGAAAATAAGGTGGTGCCATTTGAATTAGGTTGTTGTTAGTTTAAAATGTTAGTTAAAATGGTGAATATAACCATTAATAAAATAAGTAAAATAAAACAGAGAAAAGTAAAGAAGGGAACCAAAATGGTCCACTACAAAATCATTTAAATTTTAATAAATACAGTAGGGAGTAATTGAGGAAAAATTATGCAGGACATAGAGAAAATAATTAGCTAAATGGCAGAATAAATCATTCCTCTTCAGTTATTATCATATAGATCAATGGATTAAAAACCACTATTAAAAAGCAGAGATTAGCTGATTGGATGAAAAAGTACAATCCATGTATATGCTATCTACAATAGACTCACTTTAGATATAGAGACACAAATAGTTTAAAGTTAAAAGAAGGAAGAATATATTCCAAGTAAAAACTAAACAAAGTAAAGCCAGGGTGCTTTAACAAAAAATAGAGGCGGCGGGGGGGGGGGGGG
>PVKH010049106.1:0-10135 GCA_004027955.1 Chaetophractus vellerosus | reverse complement strand
GTCTGCCCGCTAGGAGAGGTCCCCGGGAACCGAACCCAGGGCCTCCCATGTGGTATGCCGGTGCCCTATCCACTGGGCTATCGAGCCGGCCCCTCCTTAATGTTTCTGATGGTTGCATTGATGTTTAAACAATTCTTGAACTAATATTTATCTAATTATAATAGCACATAATCTAGCAGTACCTTTGATTCCTCACTAGTTCCCTACCTAGGTGATATACAGTGCCCACTTCTACCCCCCACCCTGCCCTGGGGTGTTTGGAAATGTGTCAGGGGGATGTTCTGGTTGTCAGGTACCTTTTTTCACTGGGCTTATTTCTTCCATCTGTTTTGTGTTGTTAATATTGTCCTCCTTTGTGGACAATTAAAAGTGGGGGTAGGGGCCAGGGATGCTAAGCCTTTTGCAATGTGAGAGTCAGTCTGCCTATCAGAGGCTGATTAACTGTAAGGCAAAAGAAGCTGAAACTTCAGGGCCCCTCACTTGTACAGACCCCTTCCAAGTCCCTTGGAGGGGCCTGCCCATATGACATGAGTTTTTGTAAAATTTTCAAAAGATATTTAACTGCAATCAGTTAAGAGCATGTCTCTTCCTATTCAACTGTCACTTCAGTCACACTTTGCCTCATGTCATGTGTAGCCAAGGACAGTTTTGGGATCTACTTAAGGCGAAGTTGAGTTAGGAATATGCCATTTTAACAGCAATTTGTACAACTGCACTTTTTTTTGGTCATCTTTATTTATTTAAAAAAGAGAAAATTCAGATAAAGATTAAAGGAATATGGAACAAAAGTAATAAAACTGATAAAATATCAATAGAAATTATTCCGATATGGAGAAAAAATTTTAACAATTTTCAGATCATATCAAAAGCCATAACTCCTTAAGATGAGAAGTTAAATTTCTACCTAACAAGTAAGTTCTTGAACTGTTTATAATCCAATAAATGAAGAAGAATGGATATAATGAATGCACTAGGAAAAGTTGTACATTTATTTCTGATCTTGATGTAATAATGACATCCACAAAGATAACACAAAACTCACAGTGTGCCTGTATAACAAGGACATCAATGATAAACTGGATAATGACTATTGTCAATTCAAGGAGGATTTAAGATTAGTCACTATGCAAAAAGACCTGGAATGCCTTCTGCCCTTCTAGCTCATAAATGAAGGACACTTGTTAGAGATTTTCCCAAATTTAAAAAAAAACCTAAAATTTTACATGACATTAATTCCAACTTGTAAGAGGAAAGAAACTTTATAAACTGTGAGCAATAAAAACCGAAATTTCATAAACCATGCTAGAGGAAAGGATGAATTATTTTTCTATTATCTCTAGAAAATCTTACAAAATCTTTCTTATATGAAGAGATAATGCACAAAGAGCCAAAATTTTTAGGGAAAAATTATTAGATCTGTTAGGCAGCTAATTAATAAAATATTACGATTCTTTTTCTGGATTTTATGATGTTTGTGGTATTTGCCAGTTTTAAACATTTTGTAACATGTCATGATTTATTTTCTCAATCTACTCATTTTCATACCTAATTTTGTATTTGTAATTTTGTACTTCTCTTCTTAAAAGGCCTTCCAAATTGTTTAAACCTCACATCCACAGATCCTGGACTCTCCTACATACAATTAAGAATTACTATCAGTGCCACATCTGTCTTGGGTGTGATTAAATTAATCTGGGATCAGAAACCTTCCTGGGGTGGGTTAGGGAGTAGAAGCCACATGATTTGATATTTCATAATTTTTTTGCCTTTTCTATTACAACAAAAATTACAATTATCCTTGTTTTAATTTTGACAAGAGATTTAACTAGTTTCAAAACTAACCTCTACTACTTTTCTAAAATTTTTCGAGTTTTAAGTTTTTATTTAAATATCAGAGATTGGAAGAATTTTGTTGAATAATTTTTACAGTTTTAAAAAAATGTACATGCTCGAGAATGTCTTAGCTGCCTTTAAGACTGAACTGGTTGGGTTTTAAATTCTTGGCTCATAAGTATATTCTTTCAAAATTTTACATGCACATTTCTCCACGGTCTTCTGCCATTTGGCATTGCAGACATTGCAGAAGAAATGTCTAAGGCTTATCTAATTTTTATTCCTATATAAATTACCTTTTCTTCCCTGCTTTGATGTTTGAAAAATTAAAGGCAGCACAAGATTAAAAAAGAAAACACAAAAAACAAAACCAAAACAACCTCTGCCTTTTCCCATAGAGCTGATGGAAATTCCATTCACATTTCCTCTCCTCACCCAGGGGAGCGTGGAAGGGAACAATTCTTTTCTTTCTTTACTCCTTTCCTAGGTTTTTATTCTCCCCGCCTCACTCTGCCCACACGGGAGGAGAGGTTGCTAACCCTATTTGAGAGCCTGGATTTCATGTCCCAAATTTTTACCAGTTGGCAAGAATCATTGTGTTTAAGCCAGCCTTCTGGGGCGACCTGCCTTCTCACTCCCTTGTGAGCATGTGATGGCTTTAATGTCAGCTTGGCCATCCAGGTAGGCTGGGGCCAAGGCCCTCCAGGGGACCAGAAGGCAGGCCACCTCTCATATCTCTCTCCATAGGCATGTCTAAGCATATGGACTTCACAGATTTAGATGCAGAGAGGAGGGAGTAAGATGAAGGAGGTGCCAATTTAGCTTCTAGTCAAGTGGTCTCAAAGGGGGTGATTTTGCCCTCCTAGCAGGCATTTGGCAATGTCTAGAGACATTATATTAGTTGCCACATCTGGTGGAGGGGGCATCTAATGGGTAGAGGCCATGCTGCTAAACATCCTACAATGCATGGACTAGTCCTCCTCAATGAAGAATTGCCTGGCCCAAAATATCAAGAATGCCGAGGTGGAGAAACCCTGCCCTAGACTGAGTTTTCCAATTCAACTTGAACCAGGATATGCCACTGGAGCAGTGAACAATTGTCTAGCCATTAAATTAGCATCCAATCTGATCAACACCAGGACTCCAAATTTTGAGTCTGCAAGGCTAAGGTCAGATTTTGGATAAAGGGAAATTTGCAGAGTAAATGACTTCATGGGGAACTTCTGGATACATAGCCAACTTTCTGTAGGTTGTATGTTCTTTTAAAACTCATTGTATACCTTCTTCACCCATTTACTCTGTGTTAATGCTCAGTGACACGTGTCTTTATTCATGTGTTTTTCTAAAACGTCCTAGCTATTCTTGTCCACTTATGAAGTTTAAAATAACTTAAAAGTTGTTTTGTATAAATAAAGTTTAAGAACCTTCCTCTATAAATCCATTTGGAAAGAATGCATATATATATATATTATTCCTATATATATTATTATTAATCTCTTATGTGTTTATTACCATTGTGGATAGTATTATTTCTCCACTCTAACTGGCTTTTGCTGCTATACCGGAAAATAATTTTTATATTTGTATCTTGTATCCAGTCACTTTACTGAATTGTATTAAAATGCTGCAGAAGAGATGCCCCACTGCTCCCACATTCGCAAAAAGGAGAGGCTTCTGTGTAGGGGAATAGTTGGCTTATCTTGGCTCCTGTCTGAATTGGTGACAGCCACTTACAAGATGTTAACCCTACATTTAGCAGTAGCTCCAAATGGGAACATGGAAGAACAGCCACTCAACGATTCTGAGAAACAGGAAAGAAACGATACCAAGAGGAGCCTTCTTGACCTTTCCACTAAAATCAGCAAAGAAAAACAGGTCTCCTTTTCTCTGTGAGAGAAAGTGGAGGCAGTGGTGATTACTTCAGGGCTGCTGGCAATGATGGAAGCAGCAGCAAAGAGCAGGAATCGGTGCCAACTGGACAATGACTGAATTGGTGGAGGGAGACCCTTAATTCAGAGAGGGCTGGAAGACTGGCTTCTCTGGCCATGAAGGATCAAGGTCACAGTTGCATTGGACTGTTGAGGCTAGTTCTGGGAAAACCTTACCTTGGGATTGGGATTTGCTTGGGATCAGTGGAAAACAGTGGAAAATGGAGTGCATGGGCTTTAGAATTAGCCAGACAAATTCAAACCACACCTCTGCCGTTCTGAAGCTCTGTTGCTTAATTTGGTCCCCCTACCAAATAGGCTTTGAGACAACGATTGGGTTTAAGTAGTTTATCTGAGAAGTTCAGTGATGGGATGGAGTAGTGAGACGGGAAAGGAGGAAAGCCCTTAAGGGCTGATGGCTTACCACTGGGGGCACCTGGATTTCAATGCTTTGTATGTCCCCTGAGAGAGAGCATAGAACACACTTCAGAATCGTCCCACCAAGGGACAAGGAAGCTGGGGTATTTATCTACCAATTCCTGGCCCTCATTGGTTGAAGGCCATTCTCAGGACATTGCCTCTCTAGCATCTGGAAACACTCTCAGACGTAGAATGATGCTTTTGGTGGTACGGGAACTGTCTCTGGGTGACTTCCAGGGTGGGCTGAGTGGATATGGATGCAGCATCGACAGTGTCTGTTGCAGTATGTGAGTTTGTCTATTTTCAAGTCTCTAAAATGGAGATCACAGTACTTACTGCACTAGATTAGTGGGAAGATTAAGAGCACTAGGGTTCATAAAGTGCCAATTGTAGTTCCTAGAACATAGTCGATGCTCAATAAGGAATCATTTTAGTAGCAATAAGTTAACACAAGGGAACAGTGATTCTTCCTCTGTAAGTGACTTAACAGTTGTTTTTATCACTAAAATTTGTGCTAGAGAAGACAGCCGACTAGAGTCAGAAGGAGCAATCTGTGGCCTTGGGAACAGAGATTTTCCTTGACCAAAGCAATGATTTGTAGGGGAATTGCATCTATTCCTTACAGGTGTCATAAACAACTGGCCCAGCAAAATATAATTAGATAGTTTTTCTCAGAAGTCAAACTTTGCCAGAGGCTTATACACTTTTTTTTTTGCCTGGTAGGAGAAATAAAGCTCCCACAGAACAGAGTATTTTACTTATAGTTTTAAAGAATATTTATCGGTTCATGCCGAGTCTCAGTCATATTCAGGTTGACATAGATGCCGAATTAATTTTTAAATTTTTAAATTTTTAAATTTTTAATTTTCTATAGTCCTTTAGCATTCTTTTAGGACTTTTGAAAGAAATGGCTTGACAGGACAAGTTTTTTGAAACAATATGAAAGTATATCAAGTGCAAATGTTTAAAAGATTAACAGTACTCAAGGTTTTTTCAAAAAATGTTCTTGGCCATAAAATTATGTTTTGACCCTATTTTCCAACTCTTGTCTGAGAGGCCGTTATTCCCAAATGTTGCTATTCTTTCTGATAAAAAGCTAATAGGACAGAAGATCTTGTTCTGTTCTGGATAATTTTTCCACCTCTTGTTCTAACAAATAGGTGGAGAAATAAGTGGCTTCTCTCATTTCTTAAAAAAAAAAAAAAAAAGAAAAACTACACTGGGCCCTCAAATGGGCCCTTGGACACAGGGTCTACAGTTTTGGAAGTCACGCTTCAGGGCTCCAGAGGCCCAGGACCCTGCCAAGCCAAATTTGCACACTTGGGGTGGGGCATGGGGGAGCTCTTGAGACATCGCCGCAGTTCTCTGTTGATTCTCCAGGTGAGGGTTGGTCAGATGACAGAATCCATACAAGAGCAAGAAGATCCTCAAATTGGCCACTGCTGGAGTTTACAAACAAAGCTAGAGTACACATCCAAGGAGGGCTTGATTCCCAGTGCCCTCTTCAGAGCCATAATCCAACAACTTTCTCAAGCTTGTAAAGAAAAGCTCTGGTTCCGTTCAGTTGGTCATTCTGGGTAGAGCCCCTCATAGTCTGCCCCTCATAGTCAGTTGGCTGTTGCCACCAGTGTTTTGTCATGTCAGCGGTCTGGGAAAAGAGAGGCGTCTGCCAGCAAAGGTTGAACTATCTCTGAGAAAGTTTGAATTATGAGGCTCTTAGCCTCTAGGCAGGATCCTCTGTCCTGCTATTTTTTTTTTTTTTTAACCTTTGCACTAAAATCTAACCCTAGATATGATCTAGTCTATGGTACAGCTCCATGTACTTGCCTACTAGGAAAATGGAGGGTATGGGAAGGTAACTATTATCTGATTATTAGGGGGACAATTTGGTGGTATATGAAAAAGAATAAAGGTACTTGGTGAGAGGGATCCTTAGTGAATGAGGAATTGTGTTTCCCTTTTAATTTTGTTTTATTCTGGAGGGAGGTGAGTATAGCTAACATTGTTTATAATTTGAGAGGTTTTAGAGGAACAAGTCACCATGAGAGGATTTGGGTTTGTGTCATCCCAGCCCTGCTAGAGATGGTGGTTATAGTGAACTGGAGGTGGAAGTGTGAACTCTTCCTAGCCAAGGCATGGAGGGAGAGTTAGGGTTGTACATGGGCTTGTGGCAGGCACAGGAGGCTAACTGCCTCCTCGTCTGTGCTAACAGACTCCTGCCTTTTTTCAGCTATCAGATGGCTAACCTTGATCTTGTTGGGGAAGGTGGCTCAGTCCCAGGGGATGAATCATATTTGGTCCAAGCCAATCGTGATAATTCATTTATATTTTCTGGTGATTGGTCTGGGATGGTAAAATGACCCAGGAGAAGTCTGATGGGGAATTTTAGGAAAGATTTTTCTCCCTGGAAAAATGAGAGAGATGGGGAAGAAGAAGCCTGGTACTTTTCTTCCTGACTCAGGACTGGAGTTGTGTGTGAAGACGTGATTCTAGTTATCATGGTAGCTATTATGTGACCATGAGGAGAATCTCCGTCACACTAGGGGTGGCAGGGCGGAAAGATGGAAAAATCCTGTGTCATCGACAACATCACTGAGGTGCTGAATCAACCTGGAACTCCATACCCCCAGCTTCTTATAAAGTGTTTAAACCACTTTAGGTGGGATATCCTCTTACTTGCAGCCAAAAGCATCTTGATTGATAGAGCTCTGGATAAAGGAAAAGTTTTTGAAGACTATAAAAGACTCTGACTTTAGGGGTCAGGATCCATGGGAAAAAAGGGCTGAGGCAATGCTGGAACCCCCCAAGGGCTTCAATCACCACTGATCAGAACAGAGAAAAGGATTCAAACTCCTGGCTGACCAGGAGGACTGGAAGCCAACGCTCTCCACAGCTAGAAGGTGAATGAGAACAGGAGTGAGACAGCAAAAGGCACGTTGACAAGGTACCACTGACAGCTGGTGCAGCCATGGGAGACAAGCCCTGCAGGATTCTGCACAGAGACCCAGGAGTAAGGGCTGATGTGATATCAGCTCTGGTAGCCTGGCAGTGGTGGAGAGAACAGGGTCTTTGGAACCAAAGAACTGGGCCCTGCCACTCGCTTGAGCAGAGCTTCAATTTCCTCAGCTGTAAAATGAGGAAAGTCATATCTACCTCACTGAGATGTTATAATGATTAAAATGCATTACTTCTTGTAAATTTCCTGGGACATAGTAGGAGTTTAAGAAAGGATAGTTATTTCTATTTAACTGAGATCTGCAGAGATAATGAAAATTTATTTATTGTAAATTCCCTAGGACATAGTGGGAGTTTAAGAAGAGAGTTATTTCTACTTAACTGAGACCTGCAGAGGTAATGATCCACCACTGGAGGCGTGATCAGTAGATGCTGGGTGAGATCAGACCAATTTTAGTTTTACTAGGGGAATCTCATGCTGATTTACCCTGACTGGTCTAAGACAGGAGGCCCTGGGTGTGGAGTTTCTGGAGACCATTTCTTCTCTGTTCCCAGAGGCACATCTGGATCAATAGATATTCTGAGGGGGCCATTAATGTTTGCCATGGACATTGTTTTCTCTTGAGCAGTGAGGAAGATGAAGACAGGAAATGTATGGAGCTGAGAGAAATAACAGAATGCCAGAGATTAAATGGGTTTTCCCAGGTTCCCAAGGGGTTGGGTGGAGGCTCATGGTAGGGTCTCTGACTCCTGGGAAGTGGGAGGGAGGGCGTGGTAGAATGCACCCCCCCCCCCATCTCATCATCCACAACTTGGGTTATAGTCGCGCCAGGAATGGAAATGTAATAACCAGAGCCGGAGACTTCCTGTTCACGGATGTGAGGTGGGAGATGGACCAAAATAACTACTGAGAGCAGACGCCCAGAAGCCACCCCTTCTCTCCCAGAACCCCCTCCTACACACCCATTCTAAGTCACTTCTAGCCCTGTGATAATTCACAGAAAGAAGAAGAATAGAAGTTGCCCGGTGTTTGTAGTAACAGGATGAGAAAGTGCGAGACTTCCTGTTATGCGTGTGTGACAGCTGGTGATAAGTGGAGGGCCCTGCACAGGAAATCCGCTCAGCTTCTGCAATGTGACCTGCCTGCAACTTGGGCGCTCCTTCAGTCTGGATGTTGATGGCAGGACAAAGGGGCGCCTGGACCATGGGCGACGTGGTAGAGAAGAGTTTGGAAGGCCCCCTTGCGCCTTCTGCAGATGAACCCTCTCGGGAAAGGGGAGACCTGGTGGAAATTTTAAATGGGGATAAGGTAAAATTTGACGACAAGGGACTCTCCTTAATTCTTCAGAATGGCCTGGAGACCCTCCGAGTGGAAAATGCTCTGACAGATGTCATCTTGTGTGTGGATATTCAGGAATTCTCCTGCCACCGCGTGGTGCTTGCCGCAGCCAGCAACTATTTCAGGTCAGCACTCCTAGGACCGGAGTCAAATTGGGTGCAAGTTGCGAGGAAAATCTGTGTTGGTGTGAGAGCCCAATCTAATAGGTTGGCTGTTGCATTTATGGTTTGTATATCGACTAAGGTTTGTGTGTCTACTTAGGATACGAGAAAGAAAGCCATAGTACCTTAGATCTTAGGATTTAGCCCACATTAAAAGAGAGATTTGCATCATTTAAAAAGAAATGTTCCTTTTTATAAACCTTCTGTGTATATGTCCTTATTACAGAGGATGGAAAATTTACTAAAATCATGGGATTTTCCCCTCTCAGTCTGACTAACGTGTTGGAAACATGATGTTGTCTTTGTTCATCAACAGAGGTAGAGAAAAAGGATGTGGCCCCTTTTTGAGTTATAAAATGATTTGCTGAAGAGTAAGGGTTTCTGCGTGTGTGCGGGGGTGGGTGGGAAGCGAATGGGCAGCAGTTACAAAGGGGCTTCAGAGGCCAGGGGCCCCTGGTCACCACAAACCCCTGGGCTCACAGGGGGGAGACCTGGAATCAGAAGACCTGGCTCCGTCCCACGTTGGCACTTCCTGACTGTAAGATTTTAGGCAGGTCACTTAAAGCTCTGGGTTTGTTTTGTCATCAGTAAGATGGGGACAATGATGATTACCTCTCAGGATTGTTGTGAAAATTAAATTTGAGAGGGAAAAGGGCCTCACATAGTGCCTGTCACATGGTAGATGCTCAATATTTCTTCACCTGATTCTGCTTGATTCTGCTAAGAATATTTATTAAATGTTGCCAGTAAGTTTGGGGCTTCACTCCACAGGGAGTGTATAAAAGGGAGAGCATAGGTACAGTCATAAAGTGGTTAATATAGATAAACACCTTACTTATTTCACGCATATTGATAACGTGCTCAACCCCTTTTGCTAGAGCACGAAAAGTTAGCTAAGCTCAATGCCTTGAGTACTCACTTTTGGGCTTATTCTTTCTGTTTGACTCACTGGAAAACTGCGATCATAAAATGTTTACCTGATAGTAATTTTGTTAGTGGGTCAGCCTGGCTGTGGAACAGCACTGCTGGCTGGGTGCCCTCAAGCACATCACTGGTCGTCTCTGGTCCTTGGGTTTCTCATCCCCAAGGAGAAAGCATTTGGACTCAGGTCCTTCCCAATCTGTTGTTCTGGGATACATAGAGATTGTCTCTCTGCCAGTCCTCGGAGCAGGCAGGGCCAGTGAGAAGCGGCAGACGCACAAGCAGGGTGTGTCTGTCTGTCCATGTATTTAGAGTCTCTTCTAGAACTGCCTGATCATGAAGGGAAATTCCTTCTATTCTTTTCTTCAGAGCAGAGCAGTGGCTTTTGATTCTTATCTTGGGATTTCCAAAATGACTCTCCTCCTATATTGAATGCGGTCCTGGAGACAGGATTCTTTTTTCCTGTCCTACTACTAGTAATAACAATTTCTGTTTGTTAAGTGCTTACTATGTGCCACTGTGTCACAGACACTATCCCATTTAAATCTCACACCAACCCTGCAAGGTAGGGACTTTTA
>PVKH010049105.1:0-10133 GCA_004027955.1 Chaetophractus vellerosus | reverse complement strand
CCTTCCCTCTTGACTGGAGGAGTGGCAATGAATTTATGACCATCTTTATTCTATCACCATTATTTCCCACTGTTTGCTGTGAGTCTAGGTAAGAGTCACTGGTACTCATTGTCAGGGCCCCATACATGGACTCAGCTGTCAAAAGTAGAACTCAGTCAAAGCAGAATAGATGAGAAGGTGTCTGAGATGTCAAACTCTGTTGTGGTGCCTTGAATGAATGGGAGTACAGATAAAGTCACACTGAGTAGCAGGTTCACCTAAAAACTGCAAAAATAACTCAGCAACTTGTAATTGAAAGTTAGAGCCAGAATGTCATTTATTTATGTATTCATTCATTTCATTCCATTTAATAAGTACTTATTGAGTGCCTATCATATGGTAGGTTCTACTAGGCATAAGGGTGAGCCATGTGTTCTCATGGATCCTGTATTCTGTTGGAGATTAATTATAAATGAGTAAATGATTAAATAACCCAGATTATGTGGATTATTTTATCATTGTTTACCTACTTGGCAGAGGAGTGTAAACCTGGATAGTGGTCAGGAAGGACTCTCTGAAGAGTAATTATTTCTTCTCGTTACCTGAGTGATACAAAGGAGCCTGTCATGTAAAGAATGGAATTAGGCATTCTAGGAAGAGAGGAAAGGAAGTGCTAAGTGGGGGGAACAGATGAAGTCTAGTGTGTTTGGAGCACCATGAATGATGGGAGAGGTGAAATGAGACTGAAGAGAAAGAGGCAGAAACCAGATAATTCAGGGCTTTAAGGCCATGGTAAGCGTTTGGATTTTATTGAATAGGAAGCCAATCAAGGGATTTTATTCAAGAGAGTGACATAACCTGGTTGGTGTTATAAAAAGACCCCTCTGGGAATGACCTGTGGAAGAACAGGAAAAACACCAAGGGGTGCTATTTCTGTAGGCCAGGTGAGAGATGAAAGAAAGGTAATTGTGCTGGAGATGAAAAGAAGTAGATGATTTCAAGAGATATTTAGGAGGATTGCTATGGCCTGTAGGTGGACTAGACAGAGAGAGAGGGAAAGATGGTCTCAGTCATTGAGACCCTTCTGGGTACTAGGCAGGTTCACACTGGACATTGTATTTCATCTCCTCCACAATCTTTCTAGATTCATTTGAAAGCTGAGAGAATCGGGCAAGGAGAGGGGAAGGAAATAACCACAGCTCATAATGGGCAGAGGGATTAATACCTGCTCCATTGTCTCAGCCATGGCAATAATCTAAGGAAGAGGTGATTAGAGGCAGGGAGAAGCATAATGGGGTCAGGACAGACTCAAAACCTGCTTAGAACTTGGTTCTCAAATAGGTGTGGAATGTGGGAGAGAGAAAAGGCCATTGCCTCTTCAGGCCATGTTTCCTTATCCGGGAATAATAGTCCCTGCTAATACCACAGGCTAATACTCCTGCAGCCTCAAGTCAGGTGATCACCTCTGACCTGAATACCCTGAGTAGATGAAAATGCACAGGACCTGCCTGAGCAAAGCTACTAAGAAGGAGAGGCTTGGTTCTGTCACCTTGGCCTCTCTATCTGGTGTCCTCACACCATAACTAATCTAAACCAGATCATTCTAGGGATCAGCCAGGGAAAAGGAAAATTCTTGGGAAGAAGGATGAGGGTAGGAAGTACTCTTGGGTAATAGGAAAAAAAAAGAGGGGGGATGGAGAGAGAGAGAGATTTAGGAGGTAACATTGATAAGACTTGGTGAAGGACCAGAAGGGGGTCCAGAGAGAGAGGGAAGCCTCAAAGGTGCATCCAAGTTTCTGGTAACTGGTATCCACCATCACCTCAGCCTGCTTTGCCATCCAACCTAAGGCAGAATATCTAGAGATCATTATTTTCACCCATCTCAACTTGCTTTTGTAAGTGAGACTTCTACATCACCATGTGGCCTCTATAAATGCTATCAACAGGGAGCCCAAAAATGTTAAGACACAAAGTATAGTTTCAAAGTGCTCTTTCAATTCACTAAGGGAAAAAGGGAGGTTGTGTTCCTAACCCTTTCACAGTGAGCATATTCAGCTGAGCCAAGTAACATGCTTTCCCCTTGTGAGTGTCACACTGCACCTTTGAAATCTAGCTAACCCGATCATGAAAATAAAGTTGAGAGACTCAAGCTCTATGGGAGACTAACTGATTCTCCCAGTCTGCTCTGGAATACCTTGCTTCCCTGCCATATGGTGGCTGGTTCTATTGATTTATTTCCCCTGATGAAGTGACGTTGAGTGATCACAGCTCCAGCTTTGTGCCATCATGACCGACCTCAATTAATTAGCCTCCGAGATACTAGGCTGAACAGGCTGCTGGAAGAAAATTCTGGGCAAACCTTTACAACTCTTTGGATTGTAGTTTATCATTCCAGTCTGAGGGGAAGGTGAGTTTAGACTTCAGAATAAACAAGTAGTTTTGCTGTTATGGGGAGTGAACAACAGGCATACCTTGAAGACACAGCAAAGGAGGGAAATAAAAGTGCTTCATTAGCCAGACATTGTGTCTCTGGCCAGGAAATGCTGTGGTTCAACATTTTTAAGGCCCTGCTTGGCTTCACTGGTTGTTGATTCCCCTTGTGCACATTTTTCCATGCTCTTGTGAGAAGAAACATGTACAAATAAATCTGAGGATCAAAATCAAAGAATTTATGTATCCAAAATCTTTCTGATGCTTATTCCTGACAAGTAAATTTTACTTCCCTTGCATGCTTCCCTTGTTCTTCACATGGAGCAATAAGCTATGCTTAACCTGGAGCAAGACATGTTTGAATTATTTCTAAATCAACCTCAAATATGCACAGTAAGTAGAAATCTGCTGTCCATGCCATCTGTTCCATCTGTACGAGGCTAAAGTTTCCAAAGACCTCAAATGTGCAGAGTGAGTAGCTCCCACCCTGGGCCACTACACTGTAAAGCTCCAGTGGACACCATTCACACTGCATTCCATGTGAAAGCCATGCCCAGAGTGGTGCCAAGGGGCACCCTTCACATGACCCTTAGAGTTGAGGATTGAGGCATACCTGTGGCCCACCCATCCATGAACCAACCTCAATGAACATACTAAATGTCCCTTTCCCACCTGTGGCAGACAGGGTCTGTAGTGCCAGGGGTAAGTCTCCAGGCATTCTCATGCTTATCAGGCTGCAGACTTTTCCCTTAACCTCAGTGAGGTCCACTGCTTATAACATGGCTTTTGCCTTGGTTTCTTAATGTACTTTTGTCCTACTGGTACTAGAACCCTGCCCCAAACTCTATCCTTTTTCATTCCCTTCTTTAAGGGATGGATGTGTTCCCTGTACCCACCCCTCACAGTCTACCCCAACACATGGCAAGAGTCTTGTTCAGCCAAGCATATTTTGTCTCAGTCTATTCCAGAATTTTGCTGCCACACCTCATCTGCCAGGTCCAGCTCAGATCAAACTTACGTGTACTTGAATCCCTAAAATCATCCTGCCGTGGGTTGATGCCCACCTTCAATCCTATAATTTTCAGCTTATTCTCTTCTCCTTGAAGGACCATTTTTGAGAGACCAGTGAACAAAACAAAAGATACTCTCTTCATGTGCTAATTGGCCATTTGTATATGAAATTTGGAGAAATGTCTATTCAACTCTTTTCCCCATTTCTTAATTGGGTTGTTTCTCTTTTTGTTTTTGAGATGTAAGTTGAAGTTCTTTATATATTCTAGATATTAAAGCCTTATCAGATATGTGGTTTCCAAATATTTTCTTCTATTCTTCAGGTTGTCTTTTTACTTTCTTAATAAAGTTCTTTGATGCACAAAAGTTTTTAATTTGGTGAAATCCCATTTATCTTTTTAAAATTTATTTATTTACTTTAAAGAAACTTTAGATTACATAAATGTGACATAAAAAATATAGGGGATTTCCCTATGCCTCACTTCCTCGCCCTCCCACATTTTCCCACATTAACAACATCCTTCATTAGTGTGGTACATTTGTTACAGTTGATAAGCACATATCGAAGCATTGCCACTAACCATGGATTATAGTTTATATTGTAGTTTACACTCTGTCCTGCACAATTTTGTAAGTTATGACAAAATATATAATGGCCTGTATCCATCATTGCAATGTAATGCAGGACAATTCCAATGCCCCCAAAATGCCCCCATATTACACCTATTTTTTGCTCTCCCTCCCCTCAGAGCCTCTGGTGGGTACTGCCCATTTATCTTTTTTCTTTTGCTGCTAGTGCTTTCAGTGTAAACTCTGAGAAACCATTACCTAAAAACAAAGTCCTGAAGATGCTTCTTTATGTTTTCTTCTAGGAGTTTTATAGTTCTGGTTTTTATTTATAGGTCTTAATCCATTTTGAGTGGATTTTCTATATGGTGTGAGGTAGGGATCCAGTTTCATTCTTTTGCATATGGATATCCAGCACTATTTGTGGAAGACTACTATTTCCCCATTGAGTGGACTTGCCACCCTTGTCAAAAATCAGTTGGCTATAGAAATGAGGGTTTAATTCTGAGCTCTCAGTTCAATTCCATTGGTCTGTATGATTGCCTTTGTGCCAGTACCATGATGTTTTGATTGATATAGCTTTGTAATAAGTTTAAAAACCAAGAAGTGTGAGTCTTCCAACTTTGTTCTTTTTCAATATGGTTTTGGCTATTCAGGGCCTCTTACCTTTCCATATAAATTTGTTGATTGGCTTTTCCACTTCTGCAAAGAAGATGTTGGATTTTGTTTGGGATTGCATTGACCCTGTAAATCACTTTGGGTGCAAATGACATCTTGTTAATATTTAGTGTTCTAATCCATGAGCATGCTATGTCCTTCCACTTATTTAGGTCTTTTTAAAATTTCTTTCCGTAATAGTTTGTGGTTTTCTGTTTACAAGTCCTTTACATCCTTGGTTAAATTTATTCCTAGCTATTTGATTCTTTTAGTTGTTATTGGAAATGGAATTTTTAAAAAATTTTCTCTCTAGATAGTTCATTACTAGTGTATAGAAATATCATTAGCCATTACAAAAGCACAAATCAAAACCACAATGAGATACCATTTCACACCTACTAGAATGCCAACTATTAAAAAAAAATAGACAGGGGCCGGCTCGATAGCCCAGTGGATAGGGCACCGGCATACCACATGGGAGGCCCCAGGTTCGGTTCCCGGGGAACTCTCCTAGAGGGTAGACGGCCTTGAGAATGGCAAGCCGCCATGGGCTGGCCAGAGCCGCCGTGGACAGGGCAAAAAACTGCCATGGACAGGGCAAAAGCTGCCACGGGCAGGGCAGGTAGCCCACGAATGAAGCGCAGCCAGCCACCCGCGAACTGAAAGCCGGCCGTGAATGGAAGCAGAAGCCGCCCACAAGCGGGGAAAGCCACGCCTGCGCAGTGACCAGTCTCGGCATGTCCCCGCAGTGGGGGGGAGGGGGAGATATGTAATAAAATAAATAAAATCTTTAAAAAAAAAATAGACAGTAGCAAGTATTGTAGAGGATGTGGAGAAATAGGAACAATTCCTATTATTGGTGGAAATATAAAATGGTGCAGCCACTGTGGTGAACAGTTTGGCAGTTCCTCATAAGGTTAAGCATATAATTTCCATATAACCCAGCAATCCCACTTCTAGGTAAATACCCCCAAAAATTGAAAGCAGGGACTTGAACAGATATTTGAACACTGCCGTTCATAGCAGCATTATTCACAATTGCCAAAAGATGGAAACAATCTAATTGTCCCTTAACATATGAGTGGATAAACAAAATGTGATACATACATGCAACAGAATATTATTTGGCCATAAAAAGGAATGAAGTTCTGATGCATACTACAACATTGAAGACTTCCTGTTGAAATAAGCCAGATACAAAGGCAAATACTGTATGGTCTCACTGTTGTGAAATAATTATAATATTCAAATTCATGGAATCAGCAACCAGAATACAGGTTACCAGGGCCAGATTGGGGTTAGGGAATAGGAGTTAATGCTCAATTTGTACAGAGTTTCCGTTTGCCGTAATGGAAAAGTTTTGGTAATGGATGGTGATGATGCTAGCACAGCACTGTGAATGTAATTAATACTACATGATTATATATTTGAATGTAGTCAAAAGGTGAAATTTCAGTTGGTATGTATAATACTTGAATAAAAATTTTTTAAACCCATAGATATATACAACACAAAGAGTGAACCCTAATGTAAACTATGGACTATAGTTTATAGTATAATTATAGTAATATTGTTTTATCAATTGTAACAAAGAAACCACACTATTACAAAATATTAATAACGGGGAAACTCTGTGTGTGAAGGGTATGGTATAAGGGAATTGCATATTTTCTGCATGATTTTTCTGTAAATCTACTATTGTCATAATAATTGTTAAAAGATGACACTCTCATCCTAAATCCACATCATAGGGCTCTTAAGTGAGGGCTGAGCTATAAATCACTTCCAACAGGAGCCTTTGACAGGAAAGTTTTAAACTTAATTCATGAACCTCATTAATAAATGCCCCAGTCTTTCTATTTTTGTTGTCATGAAAAGTGCAAAATCATTGAAAGATCAATTCACATCACCAGATCCTCTTTATTGAGTCATTGAGTTGGCTGCCATTCTCCCCTTTCAATCCAAGTTCCCCTATCTCTTCACCCCATAAAATCTTTTGGAATTTGGACAAAAGAAGGACATTAGATATAGGACACGCAAGCTACAGGATTTTTTCAATGGTTGTTTTCCTTCCTAATGAATAGGATGAGCTCTTACTTTATCTTCCTAAGAGGACTCATAAAATCTGAATGCAATGAGTTCTATTCTGGGAAACAAACCAAAAATTGAACTTTAGATTTTTCAGTGCTGTACTCCAGTGATCCAAAGAAAATAATGAGTTGCATATTTTCAAATACTGTAATGTGACTTAGTTATACCATTGTAATCTGGAGGCAGATTTAAGACACATGAAATCCCAGTACTCTCTGGTGAGACCCCAGGGATGACATCACTTGTTATGAAGTCAAAAGAGGGTAGCTCAAAGAATGTAATGGAAAAATCCCAGTTGCATCTGTAATTGGTTATGAATCCCACAAAGATCACTGGTGTTTATAGCAGGAATGCAGACTGCATCTTTTAGGAATCAGGACAGCCTTTTGATGTTCCCACAAAACCATTGAAGATCCTATTCCTCCTGTGCAAGGACCCAGATTTTGGAAGTTAGGAATGTAGACCTAAGCATAGAGATCCTCAGCCACTGCCTTGCTAGCAGTAATGGGAGGTGGGGTTTGTCTAGGGACAAGGGGAAAGACCCCACTCCTTGTCTCTAGCAATCTCTCCCCACCCTCAGAATGAGAGGATTTGGGCAATGATGAAGGACTATATTTCCTGGATTCTGTGCAGTAGGCACGAGTACTGGGGCCACACAGCACAGTGGAATGACCCCTGCTTTGGCACCAGATCGACTGGCCTGGGTTTAAATCCCTGGTCGTTACTAACTGTATAACCCTGAGAAAGTATCTTAATCTCCCTGAGCCTTTGCTTCCTCATATGCAAAAGTGAGGACAAAAATACCTACTTTGCAAGAATTGAAGATAATAAATATTATTTTAATGTTTCCCACAGGATAGAAACTCATTGCCAACAACAGTAAACCATTATAAGTATTCATGATGATGATGATGGTGAAGATGAGCTCCTCCCCTCCTATCACTTCCCCTAAGGATTCCTTCTTCATTCTCCAGTGACAGCTAAATTTAGAGAAGCATTTTATCTCTTCCTTTTTCTGTGGTTGGACTGTGCTTAAGCAGAAATATGATGCCTCTGGTGTTCAGATCCATGTTCTCTGCATCTTCCTGAGGCAGACTGAGGTCACTTTTAGTCTGCTGATCCTGACAGCACCTTTGCTGCACAGTCCTCTGCAGGGTTGGTGTGAGCTTCTGGCACTCCCCTGTGTTGTGATCAGGCCCTCTCTTGGCCTAAAAATACCCCTCCATTCTTTCTACCCTACTCCACTGATCCTGTGGTGGTACATGAAGAGGAAGCCTCCTTCTAGTGTTCCAGACAGGAAGTGAGGCAGAAACCTCCCCACCATGCAGCCTACCCACCAAACTCTCTGGCATTTCTATAGTCTTACACTTCTTCCTCAGAGTGAGGCCCGGGTGGTGGGGAACATTGCTGGTTGCCCTTCCAATGGCTCTTCTCTCTGTCTTCCTTACTAATAGAAACCCAATTTTGTTCAGAGAGCCAATGTGTTTAGTAGCAATATCCACCTTTTCAGAGTTTCTTTAATTAGGGGTGGACACTAAGATATAATTGGAAATTTCTGCTTAGGGTTTCTTAGACGCTATTGTTTTCAGGATTATAAAACAAATGTCAGGTACACTGCTTGGAAGGCATCCATGATGCCAGGAGGTAGAACAGCCATGTTGCGACCAAGAAGAAAGGCAGGAAGCTAGGGGGAATCTGGACCTTTGATGACTACTTTGCATATAGACCTGAACAACTTGTATTTAGCAAAACTACTTACTTTCAGGAGAAAATTAAACCCCTATTGGCTTAAACCACTGTGATTAGATCACTTGTACATGCAGCTTAAAGCAATAAAAATCGATTAACTGGGACAACATATTTATTATAATCTTGCCACCTCTGAATACATGTGGCCTCCCAACCTCACCTACCATCCAGGCTAACAAGTATTTTTTATTGCTATCCAATATGTTAGAAGACCACTGCTACATCATTGTGAGAAGATAAAACTTCCCTAGATTATCAGTGCTCCTGTAAAAAGCCCTTTCCTACTAAGACACAGAAATGTATAGGATATAGAGAATATTGGATTTCATTTCCCTTGGAACATTTTCACATACCATAAACATTAGATTTGTAGCCATTTGTTTCCCTAAAAATGAAGGTAATTGCTCTCTTGTCTTCCCCAAAGCCAAATAGGTTACCTTCTATGATAGGTGCCTAACCTAGGTTAGCAGCAGGTATTGTATTTATGTCAAAAGTGATGAAGCCTGATCTTGGAGAACTCTGGTTTGGAACACCTGGGGCTATATGGCTCCTGGAAAGATTTTATCTGCAATCTGAATGGTTGTAAAAGTTGTTGTTGTTCCCCTCTCCTTTCCTAGAGGGGAGGAGAAGGCAGCTGTTTCTCTCCTGCATGTAAACTGAGAGACTCCATTATTCTCCATCACTTGTTTATGGGAAATAACTCACTTACCTGGTTAAAAAGATTTCTTGGGCTCATATCGCATTACCTGCAGCTCTAGGTATGGGGGACCATTGATGCAATAGTATGCTGGCTGTTGCTCTGGTGTGAGTATCAAGAAAGAGTTTTTCCTGACCCAGATGCCTCATGTCTCTGCAGTATTCACATATACAAAGTACATAATTTAGCAAGTGGGCAACATCTCCCAGTTCTTGCCAGAAAATTCATATCTTTATCCTTCTTATTCTGTGGATCATGTGTAACCTTTGTATTTTGAGTCCCCTAAGTTCAGCCTCATTTAAAACTGAAAGTCCTACTTGCTCTGACTCTTCTACACTCTCATTCTAAAATGGACTTCATGAATATAGTTTGGAAGCTAAATGGGAACATGTCTTTGCTGTGATCTTTCTTTACTCTGAAGAGGGCTTTTGGAGAAGAAACCTTCTAGGGATAAAATATGCATGGGGTAACATTTCAAAATATTAGTCAGCTGGAAGGATTATAGAAAGATGGAAGAGTAGGAAGCTCCAGGAATCAGTCCCTCCACCAGAACAACTATTAAACAGGCAGGAACTGTCTGAATCAAATGTTTTGAAACTGGAATCCAGTAGTATACTATATAGCATCCAGAGAAGAGCAGGAGAAAGAGCTGGTAGATTACAGTAAATACCAGTAAACAACACTCTGCACAGTGGTTACCATTCCCCAGCCCCAACTCTTGCAGCACGCAGCAATGGGGACCAGCCCCTGGCATAGTTTGCTGGTACCAGAAAGGGACATAAAAATCTACTTCCCAAGAACCAGGGTAGACATGGGCCAATCACTGATCATGGCTTTTGATTAGCCACCTCAGATTGCTAGGGCCCCAGGTCTGGGGGTGGCGATGGTTCCAAATAGCCTGGGACAAAGTCAGTGGAGGACACCTAAAGGCAGTATGCTTCCTCAGAGCTGT
>PVKH010049104.1:0-10134 GCA_004027955.1 Chaetophractus vellerosus | reverse complement strand
CCCTTTATAAAGACTGACCAATCTTTGGTATATTTCAAAAGGCACGCCTGTGGCTGACCAAAACAGATGGCAAAGCCCCAAAATGTGTGTAACTATCAGAGGCATTATGCCACACTTAGGGATGTGCATATGGGGGGTTGTGGGAGGGGTGGGGGGGTGGCATATGGGTACTCCTGGAATCTCTGTGTAACATTTGTGTAATCAATGTATCCTAAAAATGTATATAGATATATAAGAAATTAATAAAAAATCAATTAAAAAATAAAAAATAAAAATAAAATAAAATGTCAATATAAAACTATGTATCTAAAATTTTGTTGTGAACAGGATTTTCACACAGTCTTAAATAAACATATATTCTTTTTTCAAAAAAATAAAATAAAATAAAATAAAATATTATTTCCAAAAAAAAAATGGAAACCATAATGTGAACCATTGACAATGGTTAGTAGCTATGTTTCAATATTTATGCATTAACTGTAACAATTGTACAATCCACATATAAAAGGTTCTTGATGGGGGGGTGTAAAGGGGAAGGATGTTGGGTATATGGGATCCCCTGTATTCTGTACTGTGACTCTACTGTGAATTGAAACTTCTTTTAAGAAAAAATGAATGAAAAAAAAGTAAGACACTGGGCGAAAAAAATGGAAGAAAATATCAATGTACATATAGGACAACAGTCTTACAGTGATGAAATGCAAAATGCAGTTAAAAAGGTTTTTTTTCTTCAAATATTTTTTCATTATTTTTAATATTCCAATTTTTAAATATTGTTCTATTTTACTTTTTATTAATTCTTTCTGTAGTTTACTCTCATTTATAAGACTGTCATTACTATTTCATTTTCTTATTAATTGTATGTGGCTGTTTTATTGGCTTCATTTTTGATGAAGATTTAGATCACAGAAGGGTTACAACTGTGACAGGGGAGGATCGTTGGTCCAGGAAATGTCAGTAAGGGGGGATACATGGGAAGAAGTTCACCTGAGTATACATATAAGGCATATAAATGTGTTCAAATGCTCATGGGGCACTGTCACGGTGGGTGGAGATTGACACAACAACCAAAAAATATCAAATTCCCATCTGGGGGAGCTCTATCACATTCTCTAGTGGAACAAAAAGAATGCCCCAAGTACAGGGACAATGACTTGTGAAGGTGGCTGGTCCATTGAAGCACCATTGATATTGATGACTATGCTTATGAGTTTTTGCTCTTAAAACTGAAACTTGGCTTAGTGACATAGGGTACCTGAGAGTTACCTATGGGGACCCTCCTTGTTGCTCAAATGTGGCCTCTCTCTAAGCAGACCTCAGCTTTTAAAAGCAATAAATTCCCCCAAGCGTGGGACATGACTCCCAGGGATGAGCCTCCCCAGCACTGAAGGATTGCTGCCAAGTACCAAAAAGCAATGCATCTGGGAAAAAACAAACAAACAAAAAAAAAACCTTGACCAAAAGGGGGAAAAGTTAAAGACAAAAGAGTTTGTATGGCTAAAAGAATTCAAAGTGAGTCTGGAGACCATCCCAGAGTTAGTGGTTGTGCACATCTCAACAGGAACTCATTGACAGCCAAAGTACATATGACCCCAAATAGCAAAGCTCCTCAGGGATATGGAGACATCCAGACACTATAGTCAGGGCAGACAGCTCAGGAATTTGGCCCCTTGCCAGTGGGCCCTAATCTGGTGTTTATGCTCCCCAGTGTGACTGAGTTAAACTCAGTAGTGGTTTTCCTATGCATGACTCTTCTGTTCTTCTTTTCAAATCTATCATTAGTAGTAGAGTTGGTAGGTGTACATCCAAGAGACTTAAATCTTTGGGCTGTCCTTGTGCCAGCTGAGCCCTGAATCTCAACTGAGTTACAACACCTACTCTCCAGTTCAATGGACTCACCCAGGACAACTAACAGGGAGGAGATGATGGATGAACAACATATCAAGGAACCAAGAGTTCCTATAACTGCAAGCAAGAGACTCCCATCTATCAGATGTATGCGATCAAAGCCCCCTCAATTAATGGTGGAGTGGGTATCACCATCCCAGGGTCCTCAGGATTGGGAAATGAACTATGGACTAAAATAAACTTACTAGTATTGTACCAGAGACTACTTGTGGTTCTAGCAATGGAAGAAATACCATTATTGTGGAGGCAATGATTCATGAATGTTCTGGGGTAAGGGAGAGGGAAAAACAGGTGTAGTAGGGGGCATTTTCAGGACTTGAGAATCATCTGAATAACAATACAATGCTAGATACAGGCCATTATATATCTGGCCTTAGCCTACAGAGTCAAATGGGAGAGAGTGTAAACTACATTGTAAACTATAATCCATGCTTAGTGACAATGCCCACAAATGTGCTCATCAATTGCAATAAATGTACTACAACCGATGAAATATGTTGCTAATGTGTGAAAATGTGGGAGGAGTGGGGAGCAGCTCAGATGAGAATCCCTTATGTCTGCTCTATAACATTTATGCAATTGAGGTATCTAAAAAAATGAAAAAGTGGAAAAAACAAAAAACAAATAACCTCCCAAGATGAAAAGCCCAGGACCAGATGACTTCGCATGTGATTTCTAACAATCATTCAAAGACAAATTAATACCAATCTTGCTCAAACCCTTCCAAAAAATAGAAAAGGAGGGAATGCTACCAACCTTATTCTATGTCTCCAAAATCACCCTAATGCCAAAACTAGATAAAGATAACATGAAAAAAGAAAATTATAGACAAATTTCTCTAATGAATATAAATGCAAAAATCCTGAACAAAATACTTGCTAATCGAATCCAACAGCACATTAAGAGAATTATGTAACACGAACAAGTGGGTTTTATTCTAGTTATGAAACAGTGTTTCAAATTAAGAAAAATCAAACGATGTAATACACATCACATGACCAAATGGAGGAAGAAAATCACATGGTCATTTTGATTGTTGCAGCAAAGGCATTTGACAAAATCCAACATCTTTCTTGATGAAAACTCTGAAAGATAGGATTAGAAGGAAACTCTCAACTTGATAAATTTCACTTATGAAAAATGCATAGCTAACATTGTATTCAATGGTGAAATACTAAAAGCTTTCCCACTGAGATCAGGGAAAAGATCAGGATGCTCACTATAACCAGTGTTATTCAATATTGTGCTAGAAGTTCTAGCTAGAACAATTAGTGAAGAAAGAGGATTAAAAGGCACCGAAATAGGAAAGGAAGAAGTAAAACTTTCACTCTTCACTGATGACATGATCCTATATTTAGAAAACCCAAAAAAATCCATAATGAAGCTACTGCAACTAATTAGATGATTTCAGCAACGTGGCAGGATACAAGATTAATACACAAAAGTCAGTAGTGTTTCTATATACCACTAATGAGAATTCTGAGGAGGAAATCAGGATAAAATACCATGTACAACAGAGACTAGAAGCAACAAATATCTAGGAATAAACTAAACCAAGGAATTCAAGACTTGTATTCAATAACTACAAAGCATTGCTAAAAGAAACTAAAGAGGAACTAAATAAATGGAAGGACATTCAATGTTGATGGATTGGAAGACTAAATATCATTAAGATGTCAATTCTATCCAAATTTATCTACAGATTCAACACAATTCCAATAAAACTTCCAATAGCTTATTTTTACAGAATTGGAAAGGCCAATTATCAAATTTATTTGGTGGGTAATAGGTCCCAAAAAGCCAAAAATATCTTTAAAAAAGGGAACAAAGTTGGAGGACTCTCACTTTCTAACTTTAAAGTATATTACTTAGCTGTAGAGGTAAAAGCAGCATGGTATTGGAATATAGATATGTTGACCAATGGAATAGAATTGACTATTTAGAAATAGATCTGAAAATTTATAGAAAAGTGATTATGGACCAGGAAGTCAAGTCTAGTCAGTTGGACTTGAACAGTGTATTCAACAAATGGTGCAATTAAACTGGATATCCATATTTAAAAGGAAGGAGGACCTCCATCTCACACGTTATACAAAAATTAACTCAAAAAGGATCAAAGACATAATTATAAAAACTACAACCAATAAACTCCTAGAAGAAAATATAGGGAAATATCTTTAAAATCTTGTGGTAGGTGGTGGTTTCTTAACATTTACACTGAAAGTACAAGCAACAAAGGAAATATATGTGTGTGTGTGTGTGTGTGTGTGTGTGTGTGATATCCTCAGACTTAAACACTTTTGTACATAAAGGACTTTGTAAGAAAACAAAAAGGCAGCTTACTCAATGGGAGAAAATATTTGGAAACCACATTTCTGATGAGGGTTTGATATCCATGTTATATAAAGAGGTCATACAACCCAACAATAAAAAGACAAGTAACCCAATTTAAAAATGGGCAAAAGACTTGAAGAGATATTTCTCAGAAGAGGAAGTACAAACGACCAAAAAGCACATTAAAAGGTTTACCATCATTATCTATTAGGAAAATGCAGATCAAGACTTCACTGAGATATCATTACACGCCTTATAGAATGGCAATTGTTTTTTAAAAAACAGAAAACTATAAGTGCTAGAGAGGATGTGGAGAAATAACACTCCTCAACTGTTGGTGAGAATTTAGAATCGTGCAGCCTTTGTGGAAGACAGTTTGGCACTTTCTCAAGAAACTAAATATAGAACAGCTGTATGATCCAGCAGTCCCATGCCTATGAATACATGCAGAAGTACTGAAAGCAAGGTCACGAAACTGACATTTATGTACCGATGTTCATAGCAGTGTGATTCACAATTGACAAAAACAGAAACAACCCAAGTGTTCATCAACCAATGAATGGATAAACAAAATGTAGCATATAACTATAATAGAACACTATTCAGCTGTAAGAAGAAATGAAATCGGGATGCATATGACACATGGATGAACTCTGAGGACATTATGTTGGGTGAAATCCATCAGACACAAAAGGAATAATATTGTATGGTCTCACTAATATGAACTAAAATGATGAGTAAACTCATGGAGGTGAACTCTATAGTTTGGTGACTAGGAAATTGAAAGTGGGTTGAAAATGGGAGCTGATGTATGTAGAATTTTTAATAGGTTTATTGCAAATGTGTAGAAATGAGTAGAGTTGATGACAGTACATTATAGTGAGTATAACTAACATTGATGATTTATAAATTTGTTTGCTACTGAAAGGATTAGTCTGTGGCTGTAATATTTCAATTGAAAGAAAGCTAGAGAATAATGCAGGGACTGTATAACAAAGTGATGTTGATGGTGGATTAAGATTGGTGTTAATAGTATAAGTATGTTCTCCCTTTACAAAGTGTTAAGTGTATGGTGATACATGGGAAAATTACAACTAATTTAACTTATGAATTATAGTTAACAGTAATATTATAATATTTTAGCAGCAATGACAAAGAAGATATTATATCATTCTAAGGGACAAGTACAGAGGGGTATACAGAAGTATGGAAATTTTCCTTTTGGAGTAATGAAAACATTCTAATATCGACTGAATTGATGTCAGCACAATTCTGTGATGAAAATGAGAGCCACTGAGTGAAAACTTTGAATGGATTGTACAAACCATGGGACTGTATAATACAATGAATCCTGTGGTAGAAGATAGAGAGGTTAACAAAACAAATATTAGAACATTCTCTCATTAACAATAACAAATTAATAATACTAATACAAGTATATAATTCTCAGACAGGGTGTCATTAAGAGGGTTGGTTGGTGATAAAATACACCAAATATAATGTATTGGCTATAGTTATTAGTAATGTTTGGACATGCTCTTCCATAATTTGTAACAATTGTTTCAAAACAATGCAAGTTGTTAGTGGTGGGTTATGTATGGGAACCTTGTTTGATGTTAAGAATGTTTGTTTTGTAAGTTCACAACTTATACTATACTTATGGATGTTCATGTATGAATGATAAACTTCAATAACATAAGGTTAAAAATTATTGAATGACAAGCAGTGACTATGCATCGATGATGGAAGTATTAAATACAGCACTGTCTAATACAGTCATTAAAAAGTGTGTGAGAAGCCTCATTCTCTTGCTTTCCACCAGGCTGCCTTCCATCATTAGAAACAGGAAATGTTTAAATCTGTCACTTCCAGGAATTAAAAATAAGGCATATATATTAAATCTAGCAGCTGCTTATATTGTTTTTAGCATTCAAGTATGTCATTGAAACTCTACAAATTAAAATATAGTTCAGAATTCATATTACACAGAGTCAGTATGACTGTTATCAGAAAAATCAAAACTGCTTTGGATGATGCTTTATGAAGGTGTTGTCTGAATTCTAATACATTACTTGAGAAAATCAATTAATATTAAAATATGAAAAACTTAAAAATACAATATTGGAATTGAAGAATACAATAAAGTCCATTTGTTATTTAAATAAGAAATGGAGAAAATAGGACTGGGGGCCAGGAAAGATATATGTCCTAAATTCACCCTGTTTCAGCAAACTGGTCTCCTTGCTCTTCTCCTAACACTACAAGCATAGTCTGGTTCCTAGCACTAGTTCTTACTTCTGAGAAATAATACTCTCTCAATAATCTCATGGATTTTTCCTTCAGTTTTTCAAATCTATGCTCAAATGTTAGCATCTCTGTTATGCTTTCCTTAAAACCCTATTTAAAACTGCAAAGCCTACCCTCAACTCCAGTGCCCCATTCATTCCCATGCTGCATTTTTCTCAAACGAACAAAATTATAATTTACTTTTACACTTAGTAATTTTTTTTTACTTTCTCTTGTCCCGCCATTTTAATTGCTTTAGGTAAGCAGGAATTTTTTGTTTTGTTAAGCATGATATCCCCAGTATCTATTAAGCAATCAATGTTTGTTGAATAACCTTATACACCGTTACTCTTAAAATGCCATTTTTCTAGTGGCTGTCATAAAATTGCCACTAAAATGTCTCTACACAAC
The DNA here is from genome assembly GCA_004027955.1 of Chaetophractus vellerosus. Lineage (NCBI taxonomy): Eukaryota > Metazoa > Chordata > Mammalia > Cingulata > Chlamyphoridae > Chaetophractus > Chaetophractus vellerosus. The sequence goes on along the minus strand of PVKH010049104.1, from coordinate 3,195 downwards.
AAATTTGAGAGCTAATATTTGGACAGAGAATTTCTCTTCAAAATAGAAATGAGGAATCTAATGGTAGATCTTATTGTAGCTCTTAAGACGAGCTCTTTTACCCTTCAGTTATTCCCTAGAAATCTTTTGCAATGCCTGGTTACTAGAAGCACAAGAGAAGGTAAGAATCTAGGTCTGCAAGTGCACTTTTCCTCAGGGAATGGCAAGCATTGGGATTTCATTATAAATAAATCAAATTCAAGAAAGGATCTCATCTTTTGAACAAATTGTTTTAATGCTATCAGGGGAGAGGGTCCCAAATCTCAAAAGGCAATGATACAAGGATATAAATATATACAATACTTTCATCTGAGCTTTCGTCTTGATCATAAATATGAGTTTGGGAGCTGGGGAGAGAAAATCTTTTAAGGTTCACTCTTTGCAACTCATGGCAGTTTATAAACTGGATCACCCAATTCTTCAGAACTCCTACACATGCTTCACACCCTGTGGGGTAATATATTATTTCTCCTCTGTGAACTTTCTTCTAAACACATATCCAAAGAGTGAGTTAAAAATTGCATACTATATTGCAAGAAGTGCAGGGTTTTCTGCATAAACGGATTTACTGGGAAGATGCAGATGTTTGATTAGCATAAAATGCAGGCAGAGGAGCCAAAAAATAATTTTTGTCTCCCTGAGTCTTGGGAAGTATATTTATCTAGTTTCCATATCCCTTCAAAATATTATTGAGTAATGGTTACAAAGAGGCCTGATGATTTCATGTGAAATGTGTACTTGATAAATTGCTGGTGGATTTACTACCAATATTATGATTTTTTTTCCTTCTTCAATAGAGAGAATATAACAAATTTCTGATTCCACAGATAGCATCTCCCCAGGCCCTCAGTTTCACAAGGTTAATATGTTTGGTTTTATGTGAAACAACTCTTCTTTAAATGACAAAACTCATCTATGTGCATTTTGTTTGTTGAATTTATATGGTCTTCTTTAGACTGTGACTTTATGCAACTAGTATCCTCAGGAAACACCTTAATAGGAGAGCCAAACAGGGTAAGTTTGGATGTGAATTTGAAAAACTACCCTTAGACTCCGATTATCATTGAAAACAATGAATTGAGATAGCTGATAGAAGAGCCCTGAGAAACTAAGATACAGGTCAGAGTATAAAGGACAAAATATAAAATGTGTTTTACATATCAGTTAAACAATTTATAAATAAGTTAGATAACCACCAAGACCTGTGTGGCTGGGTGAATTTTTCCTTTGAAAAAGCACTCAATAGAATAATTTGTGGTCATCCCACAGGTAAGGATATTTTTGACAGTTATTAATATCAATTGCCTGGTACATTAGCATTCATATTATGCTTTCTATCTTTTCACTTATGAATATTTTGTACTCAGAATCTGTACAAAAATACAATTTAAATATTCTCAACTTGAAGGCACATTTTTTTCAATTCTAGAATTGTTTGGGAATGACAAGTTTCATTAACATAGTTTCTGTATCCAGACCAGATGACATATTCTCAACTGAGAATATCAAGAATTGCTCAGTACAATAATCCTAAATATGCTTAATATGAATTGTACTATGCAATCACAACAGATCAAGGTCAAATCCTTGTCTAGTAGGACAAAAAGAAACAAACAAAAACCTCTAATAATTTCAGAAATTATGGTATTGAGCCTACACTACTGCTGATATGATGTGATCAATATGGGCAATGAGTAGAATGAACTGACCAGTTGCATGCAGATGTGATAGACACAGTCTACATAGTCCCATAGGCAATGAGAATATATAAGTAGCAGTTCTTTCTTTTTAGGAGCCAAATATGAAAACCAAGAGCTGCTTTTAAAGGAATAAGATGTATAAAGATTAAGCTCTAATTCAACAATAAAAACCTAAGTAAGAGGTACAAGTTGTGAGTGAAGCAAAATATGCTTGTTTCAAGGTTGTCCAAATAGAAAATGCCTAAGATGGATCTTTAAAAAGTGCCAGATATACGTATAAAAGAAAAAAGGCCAAGCATGAAAAGCAACTATAAAAATAGTAATATGGAAACATATACACAAATAAAAAGCTTTTATCTACTTTACAACTTTTTTGCAGCACAATTGGCCAAGTATAGCCACATTCAGCAATTGAGTCACTTCATCAGCACCTTTCCTTAAGGTCCGTTGACCCCCAAATGGTATGTCTAGATCATACATTCATATAGGAGTGTATCAAAATTTTAACCATGTGAAGTTGAATCCAGCAGGCTGGATAGAGGAGCTCATTTTTTTATATAACAAGCATGTGCTGAGTATGCTCCTAAGAAAGGTCATATATCCTGGAACCAGAAAGCCCTTTTAATCATTACTTTATCACCATGTGATCAAAGAGGAAAATTCTCTGTTCTCTGTACCACACAGAGACAGAGGCTTTTGAAATGTGTGATTTGCACTTCCTTTGTTATTTTTACCACTCTGACAAATTATAATAAATTGGCTTTACATAATTCTTTAGAAAGAACTTCCACATATGCCGATTTGATCATAAAATACCCAATACAGTAAACAGATGAGAATATACACAAATAGAGGTTAAGTAGCATCAAAATGACATTTACATTCCTTATGTGTAATCCACTATCCTGAGCTTATTTAATGTTTGCCTCAAATCATGTTTTTCCTTTTTATTATTTATGTACATCTTATTAAAATGAAGTAATATTCTTTGGGACCAGGTTGTGAAATCCCTTTTTTTTTTTTTTTGCTTTATTAGAATCCTCATTGTTTGCTACTTTATCAAGTCAATGGCAAAGAAATTTGTTGTTTCCAGAAAACAACAATATTCTCCATTAAACTTCAATAATTGCTGTCATCTCCATGACTTCCAGACTAATGAATGTGTCCGGAAGAGAAACCACCAACTCTGTTAACCAGTTTATCCTCATGGGCTTTCCTTCAAGCCCAGAAATGCAGCTCTTCTTCTTTGGACTCTTCTCAGTCACCTATGCTCTGACTCTGATGGGGAACGCAGTCATAGCCTGCTCTGTGTGGTGGGACCGGCACCTTCACACCCCCATGTACATCCTCCTGGGGAATTTCTCTTTCCTGGAAATATGTTATGTCACCACAACCGTCCCTAACATGTTGGTCAACTTCCTCTCCACAAGCAAGTCCATCTCCTTTGTGGGTTGTT
>PVKH010049103.1:0-10135 GCA_004027955.1 Chaetophractus vellerosus | reverse complement strand
AAGTCTCATACATATACAAACTGCTGACTTCAATAGATTATATACATCCAAACCTTACAAAATAGCTTTTCAAGTCAGCACTTAAGCCAGTGTTACCAGTTTTTGTTACAAAAAGTTAAAGCTTACAAACTTCACATTTTTAAGTTGTACATCAGCAACAGCATTTAAGCTTTTTTTCCCAAGTTGGTCTGAGTGCAAGCTGGTGGAAGAGATTTTTTTCCAAACACAGACAAGAACATGATTCCAAAGATAATATAATCCTGATTAAAAAACAACAACAACAAAAAAAAAACAACAAAAAAACACAAGCAGAGTGCTTAAGAAAGGATGGGTTTGGGGATGTGAGGAAACTTTTATTAGGGGCTGGAGTAAAGGGGACCCCTGCTGCATAGTAGTGCAAAGTTTAGCAACATTACTTCCTGTTATATGAAAAATAGGAAAAATACCTAATGAATCCGTGGAAGTGGCTATGGAAATCTCCAGGCAAAATATGCCAAATGACACCTTCTAGCTACCTCTAATAAAATATAAGGAGGCAAGGATGAAATAAAAAAAGAACTAGGACTTGATCGGCTTGCAAATAAAACAGTTTCTCACCCCCAGTCCTTCACAGCAAAAGATTCTTAAAATTAGAACTGGCTTCAGGGAATAGATTAAATCTACCAGGGTGAAATCTATTTATCTCGTACCCTTAAATCTTGGTTAGACTTAATGGCTTGCTTGACTAACAGAATGCAGTGAAAGTGACATTCTAGGCCTTGCAACTTCCACCTGTGTCTCTTGGAAAGAACATTTTTGAAATGTTGCTTTGAGGCAAACCAGGAGCCAAGTAAGAAGTCCAACACCCCTGAGAACTTCATGCTGTGAAATGGAGAGGCCTTCCCATGACAGAGAGAAAAAGAGAGAGCGACCAAGCAGCACCAAGGTACCAGGCATGTGGCTGAAGAAACCACCTTGGAATTGGATCCTTCAACCACAGATATCACAGCTAATGCCTATGAATCAGAGATAAACCACTCAGCTGAGCACTTCCAAATTCTTGTCCTATAATATCGTGGGCTAAATAAAACAGTTGTTTTAAGCCATTTTAGAATCATTTGTTATGCAGCAATAGATAACTCTTAAATATGTCAAAGCAATATGCTAAACACAACCACACTGTCAATTCATTATTCACATGATTTTAAAATGCCTTTAGTTATAGTTAATTTTCTCATATTAAAATGTTATTTATAAAATTTGAGTCTTAATTACAGTAGATAGATATAAGAAGATCACAAATTTTGGTGTTAAGACTGACAACTGAATTTGAAGTTTGAGTTCATTTTTCTTGGCTTTTATAATTTCAGTTACAAGGCCTATTCATTGTCTTTGAAAATGTGTTATAGTCTCTAACATGGCTTCTTTCACAGTGTACGCCAACTGCAAAACTCCTCTTGCCACTTGTACTAATTATACAAAGCCCAGAACAATTCCTAACTTATTTGCAAAAACTTACCAATATTCTGGCTCTCAGACTTATTCTTTTACCTAAGAGTCTTCTAGGAGCCTCAGCTTGAATACTTTCCAATCTTCTTAAGCTTTATTTATAGAAAACTGGGAATCAATGAAAGCACCACCAGGTAGCTAAACCCTTGAAAGGCCTTGTTCTGCCGTCCTTTGACTTTTAACCTTTACTATAGAAATTAAGTTCTTGTCATTTGTATCAAGTACATCTTCAGTATCTAATTTATGTTAGTGTCCACATGTTGTTCTGAGTCCTTGTTTTAGAAACATTGGCATGATGCCTGTACCTCTTGCATTTTTGCTGCTCAATTCCTCACATACATTTTTCTTCTCTACTTGCTTATCTATATAAGATCTACTGCTGAACCTATACTAGATATTAATTGTTCTTACATGGAGGCATGCTTCTTAAAATTATTCTACAACACTAATTCCTTATACGTGTATTTATTTTCTCCAGGTTCTGATCAACCCTTTTCTACTGAATTGTCCTGAAGAGGAGATCATGGTTTTTATCATATGGCTTTCTCTCTAACAATGCATGCATTACTTATGTAGCCTGATTTTTCACACATTTTGAATTTATGGCATGTTCTATATTTTGACTCATTTTTATTTGTCAAAGTGTTAATCATTTAATTAAATTGGGGCCATCCACAAGGGAAGAACTGAACACTATCTGTGATACCTTTATTATAGAAGTGTTTTCAAAGATAAGTATAAATAACCTTAACGGTTAGACTTATTCATTCAGTCTGAGGTGGGGCCAGGAATCTGAATTCCAATTGTTTCTGCTTTCCAGTTGATTCTGGTGCCGACAGCCAGACACTATACTGGAAAACACAATAGGCAATGTGGATGGGATTCAAAACAATTCCCCAATAGTAATGTAAGGTGGTGAGAGACTAGAGGCATGAGTCCAGTTAGCAAAGCTTCACAAAAGTGCAAAGCAGTGCTAACAGGGACTTGATCTCGGCAGTGGAGGTGGGGATAAAAGGAGGGGACAGATGGAAGCTAAACTGGCTATTAACAAGTTCCTGAAACTGTTTTCTATTAAATCTGCCTTAGAAAATAAAACTGCACTGTTGTAAGCACTAAAACAAACACAACCAAAAAGATGTTTTCTTAACTGGGAAATTATGATGTGCAGTTATGTTTGGTATCTAAATGCAAATTTTGCATGTAGGCTGCATTTATGGAACAACTGAAAACAAGCACAATATACTATATCATAGTAGAAGCAAAACAAACTAGCTGTACTTGGCACAGTAATGATCAGCCCTTTAAATTAAATCTTTATGCAGATTCTATTTTATACTCCAAACTTTTCATGGAGTCTTGTGTAATTCTGATGTGTAAACCAACAAATAGATATGCTTTGAGTATTGAGTAGCCGGTTTGGATACCAGCTGGCTTGGCTGTCTGCCTTTCTAATGTTAATGAAGTCACACAGCTGCTAGGACAATCAGCTGGAGTTCAGATTATCACTAGCTAAATGGATATCCATTGACTAGCTTCTTATCCGGACTCATTAATGTTCAGTATTGACAAAATGAAGAGTGGCTAAAGGTTTACAGCTAAGAGGCATCTAGAAATGAACTTGTTGAGGTTTGTTTTTTGTGCTGTGTTTTTTTTTTTCCTATAGCTTTCTCCTTGTGATTCACAGAATATCATTCATATATTTGAGATGTATGATTGCTAATGTACTGTAAAATTTTAAGCACTCTTCCACTTAGGGTTTTAAAAGTGAACAAATGTTCTGAAGTAAGTGTCACATGCATCAACATTAAGTTATTAGTATATGAAAACAAAAAGAATTATTTTGTTTTCAAAGAGTACTGTTTTTGCTTTAAAATAAATAGAAAAAGGCATGATTCTGACAAAAGAATTATAGTTGACTTGAAATTGATTTTTATTTTAAAGACTCCTATTTATAGGCATTTAATGGCTACTTTCCAAGAAGACTCTATCTACAGTAGCCAGTATGTTTTTTTTAGCCAGTAGATCACTAAAAACTAAATGATTTCTCTCAGCAAAAGAAATTAGATAAATGTAGTCAGTGGTAACTTAATCAAATCTATAATCATCCTTTGAACATGTTAATACTTTTTGGAGGCCTCTCGGTGACAAGGACTAGAATTTAATATCTAATGGTCAGAAGCAGAGAATAAAACTTCACATTATAGTATAGCTCTTGGATGCTCTTCCTTTACCCAATGCTACAATGAAGACATAGACTTGATATTCTTGCCCTCATATCCTATTCATTTCAGGCATTTGTTTTGTTTTGCTTTGTTTTATTTTGTTTCAGGATTGCCTTGCTTTATTTCTCCCCCTCTTTCTCTTCTCCTTTCCTCCTCCTGCAGACCACCTTATCTTGCAGACTTATCTTACAGATTTATCTTGCAGACTACCTGTCAATTTTGAAGATTTTGAAATTGCTCAGTCCATGCCATCCATATTCTGCTTCCAAAAATCAATTTAAAATTGCATATAATTATTTGCCTTAGACTTTGATTAAACATTCTTTAGACTCTTCCTCTTCTTGAAACAGAAAATAAACTACAGCAGACCTTCAGGAAGATATGAAAGTGGAAATTGTTGCAGCAATACAAAATATGATGCCCAAATACCTGGTATATGCTTTTCTACCATGTCTTCAGGCAGATATGCAATTCCTTCTCTTAATCTACAGTATATTTGTTTACTTCATAGCTCTCTTTACTGCTTATTCTAAAGACAGAGCAACAATTTCCTACCCCAGTAGTGTTACTTAAAATGTTCTCATTTTCAGCTATGTTTAGATATTTCTGTGAGTCTGCTTAATATTTTTAAGTGTAAGTACTACAAAGAAGGCCCTGTGGTATTGTTAAATGTGTATTCTCTAGCTCACAGTTGAAACCACAAGAGTTCAACACACTATAACTAATCACACTTCCTAGGAACTCAGAATAAAGATTTTGGCAGAATCCTTTGATTAGAGAAAAGCAAATTACTAGGCCTCCTACAAACCAATAGATGTAAACTCACCCACATGAAAGACGTCCTGACTCCAGAGTATGCTCAGAGCAAGTAGACATTGATGTAAAGTAAATCTTTTGGAGGTGAAATGGCAAAACTCCTATGCCAATAACTAATTCTTAATATATTTTTAAAACTCCTTAAGGTAAAAATATTATGTAGTTCTACAAAGCCTTAATGAAGAAAAGGTAGACATTATGCAAATAAACTTTCCTTAGATTGGCAAAGAGGTGCACTCTGAGTCAGAAGATCTAGGTTAGTCTGGGAAATCATGCAAGTTACTTGAATTCTTTTAGTTAGCAGTTTAGATTTCATTCATTCATGCATTCATTTATTCATTCACAAAAATAAACATGTGCATATATTATGCAAGGCACTGGGAATACAAAATTATATAGCCATGCACATACCTCTGAATAGTTCATGTCTGGGATCTTTAAGGTCCCTGCTAGCCTAGGATTCTGAGTAGGCAAATGAATAGTGCCATTTTTACTCTCTCGGATTTCTCTACACTATAAAAGAGGATTTACTGCTGAAATACTCTGTTATTGCAGCGTCTGTTGGTAATTCCCAAAACTCTCAGCTCTGTTATATTTCCCAGCAGGTTGACTTTGACTAGCTCGGGCCAGTGGATTTTAAGTAGAGGTAATATGTACTACTTCTGGGCTAGAGCAGCTAAGTATCTACAGTACCTTCTTTTCCCCCCTTTGCCATTTCATGTGTAGGCTGGATGATGCTAAGAGATAATGTACTCACAATAGGGCAGAGGCACTACCTAAGAGCAGCCTTGGTGTTCAAGTCATCATTTAAAAGGGAGCTAACTTTACCATGGACAAGATAGAACTCCATCACTGTTGAGCCATAGAGATTTGGAGGTTTGCTTGTTGTTGCAACATAACCTAGCATAACATTCTTAGTTCAAACTATATATTACAGATTTCACCCACTGACCTACAAGTTCAGAGCTTTATATTTTTCAATGCTTTTCATGACAATTTCAAAAACTAGCATCTTAGTCTATGACCCTCAAAAATTAAGAGTAGGATATAGGCTCTGATACTTTTACCAAGGGATATTGCCAGTTTTAATGGAATACTTAACTCCCTTGGGCAAACTGTCAAGGATGCTCCTGAAGTATTAAATGTGCCATGTAAAAAACTCAACAGTCTATTACTACTCAATATTTTCAGAGGAATCCACATACAACTTAGTATCTATATATGGCAAGCCAAAAAGTGGGTGTGGATGTTTTATTTTTTACTTTGCAAAGAGATTTCCAAGTATTATTATTTTTAGCGCCATTTGAGAGTATCTGTGGATTCTATGTCTTCTTTCACTCTCTCTCCTCAGGTATTCACAGAAGGCCATATGTTGAACCAATGTGGTGCCCCTTGAAGCAGGTTTTTTTCTCTTAAAATGCTACATCCTTCAGCATTCTATGTACCATCCATTGATTTTCCATTAGGAGGTCTGACCAACTTGCAAGCAGGCACAATGCCAACCAAGCAGATGGCATGAGGGGAAAGAGCCAAAAAAAACATGTGAATCAACTGTGGGTATTGATGGCATAATTCCCAGACATAGAGGTCCAAACACTTGTCCATCCTGAGCTTATAGTAGATGCTTACAGATACACAGATTTGTCAACAATAACCTAGCCCTGAGCTGCATTAGTATTTAAAAATAATTTTAAAGCCATATTTGGCTGCTGTGGTTAGTGATCCTGTAATAATTCTACAAAGATTGGTGTTCAAAACCCTTCGTCTTTATCCAGGTGACTCTTCAAAAGACAATCATAAAACAAATTAAAAAAAATTATTTCTTCCTAAATCAGCTGTAAATAAAGGGAGAAAGTATATTGTGGTTTTATTCATATAAACTGTATAATAAAAACAACAATTTCTTTAAGCTATATTCTGAGACCAAATACTGTTTGCACAATAAGCTTCAAAGTGAAGGTCTATTAAATATTCATCTTTGACCTATTTGTTTGATCGAAAAAATTTTGTGTTTTATTAACTAGTAAACTTTATTAACAGGACTGGACTTTGAATACATAAAATAGAACATGATTTGAAGATATTTAAACGGATAATCCACTTAAAGAACCTCTTTTGGCAGTTTGCCTGAAATTTCTTAAATTACTGTCACTTAGGTTAAGTTACTGTATCATCTGTAGGTTCCTGTTGGAAGGAAAATATTTCATTTGGGAATAAAGAACAAATAAGATTTGGAGACTTGGAAAGGATGTGGTGGAATTATTACAGCAAAGGTCCTTTAGACCTACTGTAAAAGAGCCCAGAATTCCTTCACCCTACCCAACAGCTTTACTAAGGACATTTCCTATTAAATCTGTTCTAGGGAGAGTATTTATTAGAGAAGTTAATGTTGAAATCCTAGGTGGAAAGTATTTAGAAAGTTAATTTGGGGCCTAGATAAACTGTTTAATATGTTCAGTGTGACTCAGGGAGAGCCATAGTCAATACAGGTCTTGAACTACTTTATGTAATATTTAGAGTTTAAGATGCATGGAGTATTACATTCAATTTTCAAGTAGGTATCTATTGTATGACCACTGGCATTCTTTAAGTTAAGGATTTTAATCAATCATGGAGAAGATATCTTGCTGTTCTTAAGTGGGTTGTTAAACCTTGCCACATTTTTGTAATTTACTTAAATTCCATAGTATTTAGTACACCCAGACATTTAGTTTCTTCTATTTTTAGAAACCATACCTTCACTTATGTCTTGTTTCCTGGTCATTTTATGTCTATTGACTGCATATATATCTTGTTTACCAAATTCTGAATGCATACTTCCAAAACAATGCCAACAGAGCCAAATTTGCAGAACGTCGAACATCACCACAGAAACTTTTGTTTGAGAACTATGTTTCATCCTTACTTTCTTTACATGATGGAATTTTTTGGCTTAATTGATTAGCAAGGAAGTTTTAATACATGATATGTATTCAATGAATACCCAGAGAATGAAAATTTCTCTGCCATAATACTGTTTTCTTGAAATATACCAAAATGTTAAGAGATAGTCTTACTCTTGATGTTTAACTTAGATATGAGATAGGATTAAGGAGCCCATGGCTTGCCTGAATCCTCTTTCTGAAGTCTCATCCTAAAAACTCAGCTCTTCTTTTACTTCCTTAAAACATTCCTACAAATATCTCAGGTTTTAGACATGGCTTCCAGTCATTCCCCAAACAAAGAAACTAGTATAGAACTGTAAGGTTTTCTCATAATTTATACAAATTCTAAAAACTTACTGCTTTATCACTTTTTTACCTACTAAATGTAATTAAGAAAAGAGGATTTTCTCCCTTAAATATTATAAAACTCAAGTATTACAAAGCTCATTACAACACAGATTTTGAAATACCATAAATCATAAAAATTTTTACTATTGCTAAAGTTCACACACAAAACCCTGCTTACTTGAACTAAAAAGTTTCTGCTATATGACATTCATTTACCTTTTTATCCCTTCTTTCATTCAACCATTTGGTCATTTATGCATTTACCAAGTAATTCTCAAGCTTTTACTATGTGCCAAGTACTGGGGCAGATACAAAGAAGATATGGCATATAGCCAAAAGAAAATCCCTCTTTGGTATGAGATTCAAAATTGAAAAGATTATGTAAGTTCTGCAATGAATACATTCTAGGAGATGAGGTTTTCATTCAAGGTACAAAATGACATCCATTAGAAAAGCACTATTAATAACAGCTTTTTAAATATTTAATAGTGCAGAGTGATTAAGACAGAATCCATACTTTATTATTCTATCTTCTACATGTATTAAGTAAGGTTGACCACATTTGGGGGTAATAAGTATAATTATGAATAAAACTAAAAAGCTTTTTTCTTTAATCCATATGGGACAAAGAAGAAGGTTGCGCACATTTACTAGATTAATTAATGTAATTCTATTTATGCCAATTGCTAATTCTCCTTTTATTGAATGCAATTTTTTTGTGGATTTCCACTATCTTACCAAAAAATAATAAGTGAAAATGAATTAGTTATGTGAGCATGATTAGAGGGGATCCCTGAGAATTTATTCACTCTGCTTTAACACAGAGCCAAACTTAATCTAATTCTGAGTGCAATTAACAATCAGATAATTATTATTTATATTTTCATTCTATAAAAATACAACAATTTTACCAAAGCGAGATTTTTCCCCAATACATCTATGGCATTTTAAGCACTTTAGTTTACGCCCAGTTTCTTTATTATAAATGAACTGTCAAATTTTTCTTTTGAAATAGAATATACATGAAATAGAATATTTTATCAGTTTGTAAATGTTTTTACGGTTTGGACTATGTGCCATTCATCTCAATATAATCCCCAGAACCCAACATAATGTTTTGTTTAATAAAAAAGCATAAGAATAAAGTAAAAATGATGAATATATGGATGGTTTTCTAAATACAAAATGTTCTATCCAGTTACTACATTCTACTACCCATTACTAATTAAGATGTTCTAACTGCTATTTTGCACTGAAATTTGCTGGTATTGCTTTGGTCTACTAATATTTCTAGGCAGTTAATTACCACAAACATAATCTGATTCTCTGTTAAATGTTTCATTTTTATATATCCAAATTCAAATCTTAAAATCCATGAAATAAATGATAAATTATATATAATTTTTATATATTACATACATATATAATATAGATAATAAAAACTTTAATATTGGACATTGGAAAAACTGAATATAGATAAACTTGGATTTAATTTAGATGTTTATTTAGGGTTCCAACATACAATATCTGCCTTAATTTAAACAACTATAAAAGGTCAATGACAGCATTAATTAACTTGAGAACTGATTACATTTTGGGTTCTATTGAAATCACAAGACTAATATAGTTCTAGGACAATGGAAAACTTTCTATAATCTTTTTCTAAACTATGGTGTAAAAAACAAAAGCACAAGTCTTTTGTTTTCGTATCTAACCATGCAGGTACTCTTTTCTCCTAAATGTACAAAAAAGATTAGATTATTAACTTATTTTAGTTCAGAATCCATGCATAAAACAATATACATAAGGAGTATTTTCCTACCTCCTCATATATTTCTTAAAAATAATAGGATATTTGGTTGACTTTCTCAAAAGCAACTCACAAGTAGGATTCTTGGGTATCCACTGGTTTATTTGGACAATGTGTAGATACAACTATTACTTGGACTCCATAGAATTTGATCATAATACAAATAATCTTTTATTGACACATTTGAGAATAGCATTTACTACAGATTAGTAATCTAATTATAAAACAAGCAAGGGGTTAAATATTTCTGTTATTACCCAAACAGATGCTTATCAGAATCACAAAGATATTATTTATCATATATTGAGATCTTATTCTGTATCAAATGAACATATTTTTAATCTTATTCTGTATAGAGTTTAGTAATGAAATAAATGTTTCCAATTATTTTACAACCATCCTACCAGGAAGGTATATTAATTCCCCATTTTTATGATAAGGAGACTAAGAAACAAGATCTCATTACTAGTAAAAGTCAAAGCTGGGACATTCCCTGAACAATAAAATTTTCTAAGGAGGGAGCAGAT
>PVKH010049102.1:0-10132 GCA_004027955.1 Chaetophractus vellerosus | reverse complement strand
GCGGCTTTCCCCGCTCGTGGGCGGCTTCTGCTTCCATTCACGGCTGGCTTTCAGTTCGCGGGTGGCTGGCTGCGCTCCATTCATGGGTGACCTGCCCTGCCCATGGCGGCTTTTGCCCTGTCTGTGGCAGCTTTTTGCCCTGTCCACAGTGGCTCTGGCCCGCCCATGGCGGCTTTCCATTCTCAAGGTGGTCTGCCCGCTAGGAGAGGTCCCCGGGGAACCGAACCCGGGGCCTCCCATGTGGTATGCCGGCGCCCTATCCACTGGGCTATGCAGCCGGCCCCTATTCAGATCTTTTAGATGTTATTAAACTGTGTTTTTTTGTTTACTTGTCTTTGAGGTTTTTGAGTTCTTCATATGTTTTGGATAGAAGTCCTTTATATAAATATTTTCTTCCATTCTATGATTCCTCATTTTATTCTTTCAATAGTGATTTTGGAGAGCAAAATTTTAGATTATATAATTGTAGTAAAGTTCAACTTACCTATTTTTTATTTTATGGAATATGCTTTTGTTATTGTATATAAAAATTCATCAACAGACCCAAGGTCATATAGAGTTTCTCCTATATTTTCTTTGAGAACTTTTATAGTTTTGCATCTTACATTTAGGTACATGACCTATTTTGAGACATTCTTTGTGTAACGTGTAAGGTCCCTTTCTAGGTTCATGTCTTTGCATATTGACATCCAATATTTCCAGTGCCAATTTTGAAAAGATGTGTTTCTCCCTTGAATTTCTTTTGCTGCTATTTTTGAAAAATCGTCTATGTGTCAATTTCAGGGTTCTCTGGTCTGTTCCACTAATCTATGTGTCTATTCTTTCTCCAATACTTTGCTGTCTTGGTTATTGTAGGTTTATAGTAATCCATGAAATAGAGCAGTGTGAGTCTTCTAACTTTGTTATTTACCAGTATTATATTGGCTCTTCTAGGTTTTTTGCCTTTCTATGTAAATTTTAAATAGTTTTTTTCATATCTGCAAAATTGCTTGATGGGATTTTGAATGGAATTCCATCAAATCTATAGATAAAGTTGAGAAGAATTGCTATATTAACAATTTTGAGCCTTCCATTCTATCAAAATGGAATATACTGCTGCTTATTTAGATCTTTTAAAATTTCTTTCATCAGTATTATATAGTTTTATGCATATATAAATAAATTCTGTCTATATTATGTTAGAGTTACAATTAATACTTCATTTTTATGTATTTGTATTTTAGGATTTTAAATTCAAATTATTAATTACTCATTACTGGTATATAGGAATACAATTGACTTTCTTTTTATTTTTAGTAAGGCCAGTAAGAAGAATTTATTGAGGCAAGATGGCATCAGTTTAGGTGAGTGCTTGCCATCTCTCTCACAAAAGACGGCCGAGTGGGGACAAGATCCTGCCTGAGTGAGCTGTTTTGGGAGCCCATGGAGCAGGAGCCTTTAGGGTATCAATCTGAAGGGAACTGGACAGGGAGATAGATTGCTCAAGCTAAAACTGTGAGTTTGGACAGCTATGCCCCACCCTCAGGCCAAATAGCCAGTGTGAGCCTGACTCTGGCAGGCCACCCAGTGAAAGGGAGCATTCTCTGAGAGTGGGAGGGTTCTGGTAAAGGGTGGAGAGATGTTTACTTTCTGTGGGTTTGGTTGCCTGGTCCCTCTTTGAGCTTTGGGGAGCACACCAGCCAGCTTGAGGTGGCACCAGGCAGAGGGGAGAGGCGAATCTGCTGAGGAAGCCCTATTTACCTAACCAACCTGGGATAGAGAAAGTTAGCCTGTGAGAAGACAGAGTCAGACAATTGAGTAGTTCTGTGCTGAAAACTATCAAAATTTCAACTCCCCTAAGGGAGCCAGGCAGTAGAAAGAGCTTAATGAGTTTCTAAGAACCTATTTAAAGTCCCCTGGGAGGAGGGGGTGATCTAGAAGAGGGTTGAGAATCATTTCTGTGTGGTGAATTCAGTCACCAGGCTCCTATTTGAATTTCAAAAGAGAATTCATCCTGACCAGGAGAGGGGAGGGGGAATCTGCTCACAAAGCCTGTTGAATCCTGCTGCCCTAGGAGAGTGAAACCTGCCCGAGGGAAAGTGGCTTGATAGCTTTCTGAGGAGTTAACAGAACAAATGAGAAAGTTTAGCTTAGTGGATGAGTTTTTACCTTGCATATTTGTGGTCCCTAGTTTGATTCCCAGCTCCTTGTACAGTAGTGATCTACTGGGATATCAAACATCCAGCTGATACTTCAGGACAGGAAAACATAGACATTATTTTTGTATTAGCTTCTTTTGGGTCTCTTATTTTTCCCAAAAAAAGATTACTTTAAAAACATTTAACTTAGTTTACTCACTAAAAACTGTTTCAAAACCTGCAGAGAGGAGACTGCAGGGTAATTAATTGATGAACATTGGCAGCCTGAGAAGATCCACAGGGGCCTAAAAAGGAATGCTGTTCTCTCTTAGTTTTTGTTTGATGGCTTGCTTGTATGTTTGTTTCTTTTTTGTTTGTTTGTTTCTTGTTTTTCTTTCCTCTTTCCTCCCCCTGCCCCCATTTAAAATGAGGTGCTGCTGGCTTGTTTCTTCTTTACTATGCTTCTTATTCTTTGATTTCCCATTTTCTGTGTATACTGATTTAGTCTACCAATGCTATCTCTTTTCCTTCCTTCATATTTCTATCTTTTGCTTTCTGTTGTGGTTCTTACATTCCACCTTTCTTTACTTAGTCCTCAGTTTTTCTGGTTTCAATTTCTATCCTGTCTATTCTGTTTTCTTTTTTTTTTTATTAACTTTTTCTTTTTGTCATTTCCTTTCTCTTTCTCTCTCTCCTCATCACTTTCGACTTTTGAGTCATTCTATATATTTTTTCTCTATTCAGTTTCCCATTTCATTGTAGGTACACCACTTTTTTTATTGTTATTAGTCTACACTGCTTTCATGAGTTAAATATTCACTTTAGCAAGTCTTATTTGGTCCCTCTTCTAACTTTTACTATTATTATTACTATTACCTTTTTTCTTTTCTTACCTCTTCCGCTTCCTCTAGCCCTAATCTTTTTTCTTCAAGGGAATATGGAAAACAACAAGGAAATAGAACAAGAAGAACAAAGTGTTAAAGAGAAAACTTAATGCACACACAAAACCAACAGTTAAATAAAACTCTAGCATAGAGAGAGAAGCTAATCAACTGAATAAGCCCATCAAGATAAAAAGATGACTAATGGGCAACAAAAAATTACAAACCATAATAAGAAACAGGAAGACATGGCCCAGTCCAATGAACAAACTAAAAACCAGGAACAGATGCAAAACATTGAACAGCTAAACAAAGCTGTCCAAACAAATATCATGGACCAACTTAATGAACTGAAGGAAGAGATTAAGGATATTAAGAAGACACTGGGAGAACATACTGAAGAAATTGTAAACATACATAAAAAGATAATGGATATGATGGTGATGAATGGCACAATCCAAGAAATCAAAAAGATGCTGGATTCACAGAACAGCAGATTTGTATAGGCAGAAGAAAGAAGTAGGGATGTGGAAGACAGGACATCTGAAATTAAACAGATAGTAGAGCAGATAGAAAAAAAGATAGAAAAAATACAGCAGGGAATTAGGAATTTGAACAACAACACAAAATGCACAAAAATATGCATTATAGGCATCCCAGAGGGAGAAAAGAAAGGAAAGGGGACAGAAAGAGTGTTGAAGGAAATTATGGCTAAAAATTTCCCAACCCTATTGAAGGAGATGGGCATACCTGTTCGGGAAGGACAGTGCACTGCAAACATTATAAATCCCAACAGGACTACTCCAAGACATATACTTGTCAAAATGTCCAATGCTCAAGACAAAAAGAAAATACTGAAGGCATCAAGAGAAAAGAGAACCATCACATACAAGGGAAGCTCAATAAAATTAAGTGCTGATTTCTCACCTGAAACCATGGAGGCAAGAAGGCAGTGGTATGACATAGTCAGGATACTAAAAGAAAAAAAACCTCAAGCCAAGGATTCTCTATCCAGCAGAGCTGGAATTCAAAAATGATGGAGAGTTTAAAATATTTACAGATAAACAGAAATTAAGAGAGTATGCCAATAAGAAACCTGCCCTTCAAGAAATACTAAAAGGAGTCCTGCAAGTTGAAAGGAGAAACAGGAGAGAGAAAGTTGGAGGAGAGTATAAGAACAACTAAAAAGACATAAAGGAAATGAAAACAACATATGACATACATAAACCCAAAGATAATATGGCTAATGTAAGTAATTCCTTGTGAATAATAACACTGAATGTTAATGGATTAAATTCACCAGTCAAGAGTCACAGATTTGCAGAATGGATAAGGAAATATGACCTATCTATATGCTGTCTACAAGAAACCCACCTTAGACCCAGGGATTCAAGGAGGCTGAAAGCGAATGGCTGGAAAACAATTTTACAAACAAACAATAACCAAAGAAGGGTGGGGGTAGCTATAATAATATCATACAAAATAGACATTAAATGCAAAACTTTATAAGAGACAAAGATGGACACTATATATTAGTAAAAGGGGTAATCTTTCATGAAGAAAGAACAATTATAAACATTTATGGACCTAACCAGGGCACCTCAAAATACATGAGGCAAACACTGGAGAAACTAAATGGGGAAATAGATGCCTCTACAATTATAGTAGGGGACTTTAATACACCATTATCACCATTAGACAGAACATCTTGACAGAGAATCAATATAGAAACAAAGCCTCTGAATAATAAATTAGAGGATGTAAACCTAATAGACATATACTGAACACTACACCCAAATACAGAGGGATATACATTCTTCTCTAGTGCACATTAATAAATCACCAATATAGACCACATACTAGGCCACAGAAAAATTCTCAATGAAATCAGAAAGTTTGAGATTATACAGAGTAATTTATCTGACCACACTGGAATGATGCTGGAAATCAGTAAGGGCCAGAGAACCCAATTAGGCACAAAGATATGGAAGTTAAACAAGACACTCTCATACAAACAGTGGGTCAAGGAGTAAATTACAAAAGAAATAAGTACCTACCTTGAAATTAATGAAATAGACAACACAACATATCAGAACCTATGGGATGCAGCAAAAATTGTACTGAGCGGGAAATTCATAGCCATAAATGTTTATATCAAAAAGGAAGAAAGAGCTAAAATCGAAGATGTAACTGCAGACTTACAGGAAGTAGAAAAAGAGCAACAAACTAACCTCTAACGAAATAGAAAGAAGAAAATAAAACAGATTGGAGCAGAACTAAATGAAATAGAAAATAAGAAAGCACTACAAAAAATAAACAGAACCAAAAGCTGGTTGTTTGAGAAGATCAATAAAATTGATCTTAGCTAGACTAACAATGAAAAAATAGAAAAGATGCAAATACACAAAATAAGAAACAAGGAAGGGGATATCACCACCGAGCCCACAGAAATAAAGAGTATCGTAAGAGGATACTTTTAAAAATTATATGCGAACAAGAAGAATAACATAAAGGAAATGGACAACTACCTAGAAACACACAAGCAGCCTACATTGGTGATAGAAGAATTTGATGAACTCAGCAGACTAATTACAAGTAACATGTTTGAATAAGTCATCAAAAACCTCCCAAGTAAGGAGAGCCCAGGACGAGATGGCGTCACAGGTGAATTCCACCAAACATTCTGGAAAGAGCTAATATCAATCCTGCTTAAACTCTTCCCCAAAATAGGAGTAGAAGGAACATTGCCTAACTCATTCTATGATGCCAACATTACTCCAATACCAAAGCCAAACAAAGATGCCACAAGGAAAGAAAATTATGGACCAATCTCTCTAATGAACCTAGATCCTAAAATCCTCAAGAAAATACTGCTAATTGTGTTCAACAACACATAACATGAATTATACATCATGGCCAAATGGGTTTCATCTTGAGTATTCAAGGATGGATCAACATAAGAAAAACAAACAAAGTAATATACCACATAAACAGATCTAGGGGAAAAAATCACATGATCATCTCTATAGATGCAGAAAAATCATTCAACAAAATACAACACACCTTCCTGATAAAAACACTGCAAAAGATAGGAGTAGAAGGAAACTTCCTCAACATGATAAAGGATATATATGAAATAGCCACAGCTAACATCATACACAATGGTTAAATCCTAAAAGCTTTCCTTCTAAGATCAGGAACAAGACAGGGAAGCCCACTATTACTGCTCTTATTTAGCATTGTATTAAAAGAATTTGCTCAAGCACTTAGGCAAGAAAAAGATATAAAAGGCATCCAAAGTGGAAAGGAAGAAGTAAAAATTTCACTATTTGCAGATGACATGAACCTACATAGAAAGCCCTGAGAAATCTACAACAAAGCTACTAGAGGTTATAAGTGAGTTCAGTAAAGTCACAGGTTATAAGATCAAAGCTCAAAAATCAGCAGCATTTCTGTATATGAGGAATCTGGGGAGGAAATCAAGAAAAAAATCCCATTTACAATAGTAGCTAAAATAATCAAATACCTAGGAATAAATTTAACTAAAGATATAAATGAGTTATACACAGAAAACTACACAACGCTGTTAAAGGAAATCAAGCAAGACTGAAATAAATGGAGGAATATTCCCTGTTCGTGGATGGGAAGATTAAACATCATTAAGATATCTATCCTACCTAAACTAATACAAGATTTAATGCAATTCCAATGAAAATCAACACAGCATTTATTATGGAATTGGAAAACCTAACTATGAAATTTATTTGGAAGGGCAAGAGGCCCTAAATAGCCAAAGACATATTGAAAACAAAAAATGAATTTGGAGGAATCACACTACCTGACTTGAAAACATACTACAAAGCTAGAGTGTTCAAAACTGTATGGCATTGGCACAAGGAAAGAAATACTAACCAATGGAACTGAACTGAAAGTTCTGATATAGATCCTCACCATTTGGTATTCGACAAGACCACTCAACTGGGAGAAAATGGCCTCTTCAATAAATGGTGCTTGGAGAACTGGATATCCATATGCAAAAGAATGAGGGAGGAACACCATCTCACACAATATTAAAAAATCAACTCAAGATGTATCAAAGATCTGATTATGAGCCAAGATAATAAAGTCCTTGGAAGATAATGTAAGGACGCATCTACAGGACCTTGTAATAGAAAATGGTTTCATGAACTTAACACCCAAAGCATGAACAGTGAAAGAAAAAAAATAGATAAATGGGACCTCCTCAAAATTAAAAACTTTTGCACCTCACAGGAGTTTGTCAGGAAAATTAAATGACCCCCTACCCAATGGGAAATATCAAGCATGTATAAAGAAATCCTGTATCTCAAAAATAAAGACAAACAACCCATTTAAGAATGTGCAAGTGATTTGAACAGACACTTCTCCAAAGAAGAAATACAAATGGCTAAAAAGCACATGAAAAGATGTTCAACATCACTAGCTATTAGGGAAATGCTAATCAAACTTTAATGGGATATCAACTTACATCCATTAGACTGGCAGCCATTAAAAATCAGAAGACTAGAAGTGTTGGAGAGGATGTGGAGGAATGAAACCCTCATCCACTGCTGGTGGGAATGTAAAATGGTCCAGCCATTATGGAGGACAGTTTGGCAGTTTCTCAAAAAACTAACTATAGATCTGCTATATGATTCAGCAATTCTACTACTGGGTATTTACCCAGAAGAATTAAAAGCAAGGACATGAACAGATATATGCACACCAATGTTCATGGTGGCATTATTCACTATTGCCAAAAGTTGTAATCAACTCAAATGCCCATCAACAGATGAATGGATAAACAAAATGTTGTATATACATACAATGGAATATTACTCATCTGTAAGAAGGCATACAGTACTGACAAACAGGATAACATGGATGAATCTTGAGGACCTTATGTTGAGTGAAGCAAGCCAGGCATTGAAGGACAAATATTACATGACCACTTTGATATGAATTAAGCAAATTGAGCATACTCAGAGAGCTAGATTCTGGAAGATAGGTTTGCAGGAAATAGAAAGGAAGAAGGTTGTGAGCCAATGCCCATATGGGTGAAATCTGTGATAAGGTGGAAGTGAGTAGTTGTGCAGTGAAGGGATATGACAGGGTTGTAGTGATAACATTGGGTTGGGTGGTGCTGGTTTGACAGGGCAACAGGTTGAGGAGAGTGGAGAGGGTGTGTTGGATCATCCATGGAAATGAGGAGAAGTTTGAGGGAGGGAGCAGGTGAACACTGGGGATTGGCAGGTATGTGGTTGAAATTGCAATGTTGGGAAGGCTCATTTGGAAATATGACAATGAATGGTTACTGGCTTAGTGTGTTTGATGGCGGGCATTCGGGCCAGGGCGCACCTGGGTCAGGCTTCTAGTAAGTGTGTGAGTGAACATTTTGGCATAGTGTGCTGCATCAGTGGGTAGAGACCCACATAATGTACAGGAAAGGGTTGGACTCCTATCATTGGGGGGCCTAATATGTTCTCAAAGAGAGGGGTGGGTATCTTTTGAGAGCATGGGCAGTTCGTAATAGGGGAGGACAAACCAGTGTGTTAAACACTCAGTGTTGTTGCAAGTAACTATGAATCTTGTCTTTCAAGGAGTGAAGCCTGTTGGTCGCCAGTGGCCCTGAGGGGAGAGGCAGGGAAGAATAGAATAGATCGAAGAGGGGGTATTTAGGGGATAATGGAAATGTTCTGTATTATCTTGCAATGATGGATACAGCCTATGTTAAATTTCTTCAAAAATTTATAAAAGCGTGTGGTCTAAAATGTAAACCATATTGTAAACCATGGACCATGGTTAGTACCTATGTTTCAATATTAGTACATCAGTTGTAACAATTGTACCATCCAAATATAAAAAGGTTATTAATATGGCAAGGGGTAAAAGGGGGAAGATGTCGGGTATATGGGAGTCCCCCATATTCTGTATGTGACTTTACTGTGACCTAAAACTTTTTTGAAGACAAAAAACGTTAGACACTGGGGGAAAATGGAAGAAAATGTTACTGTACATACAGGACAGCAGATGAAAGGCAAAATGTCAAAAAAAAACTTTTTAAAAATTATTTTTCATTATTTTTTAATATCCCAATTTTTAAATTTTATTTAATTTTAGCTTTTCTAAATTATTATGTATTTTACTTCTTATGTTTAAACCTATCATTATTGTTACATTTTCCTATTAATTGTATTTGGCAATATTCTTGGCTTCATTTTTGAAGAAGTTTTGGATCACAGAAGGGTTACAAATGTGGCAGGGGAAGATCATAGCTGTGAGATGTCAGTGATGGGGAATACATGGGAGGAAGTTCACCTGGGCATGCATACAATGCATATAAATGTGTTCAAATGTTCATGGGGCTTTGTCACAGTGGGTAGAGATTCACACAATAACTGAAAGAATATTTAATTCCCATCCTGCAGAGCTCTGCCACATTCTCTAATGGAACAGCTACAATCCCCCAAGTACAGGGTCAATGACTACTGAAGAATAATGGTCCATTGATGAGCCCTTGATATTGATGACTATGCTTATGAGCCTTTGCTCTTGAAATTGCAGCTTAGCTGAGTGCTGAGGATACCTAAAAGTTACCTCCTGAGAGCCTTCTCCTTGCTCAAATGTGCCCTCTCTAAGCGAAACTCAGCATATAAATGCATCACCTTCCCCCCAGTGTGGGACATGACTCCTGGCAATGAGCCTCCCTGGCACTGAGGGATTACTACCAAGCACCAACTAGCAATGCAGCTGAAAAAAACCTTGAATGAAAGCGGGGAAAGGTAAAGACAAAAGAGTTTATATGGCTAAGTGAGTTGGAAGGTCATACCAGAGGTAACGCTTATGCTCATCTCATCAGGATCTCATAGACTGCCAAATTAGATACTACCCCAAATAGTGAGGCTCCTGAGGGCTCTGGAGAAACCCAGTTCCTATGGTCATGGGAGATAGCTCTGGAGTTTGGTACCTTGATAGTAGGCCCTACTTTGGAGTTTGTCCTCCTGAGCATGTCAGAGTTAGACTCAGTTGTCACTTCTCTATACATGCCTCTTCTGTTCCTTCTATTTGAACCTATATTTGGTGCTAGGGTTTGTAGGTGTACATCCAAGAGATTTG
>PVKH010049101.1:0-10134 GCA_004027955.1 Chaetophractus vellerosus | reverse complement strand
TCTGTGGTCCCAGCTTCTTCTGATCTCAGCTGTAGGCTGGCATAAGGTTCGTCTCTGTCCCGGGCTCATTTCTGGGCTCAGCTGCTATGTTTTCTTCAAAAGATCAGCTGTAGAATATCAGGTTCATCTCTCTTCCCAGGGCTTCTGCCATGTCTATGGAGCTGTCTCTATTTCTCTGTGTTGTTCTTCTCTGTGTGTCTACTTCCCTGTGAGAGTCTGTTATTATCGGCCCAAGGCGCTGGGACTCAATGCTGAGTCACACTCTAATGATGTGGCTGAATCAAACCCTAATCTTAACATAATTTAATCAGAAGTCTCAGCTGAATCTAATACAATCAAAGGGTATCAGACCCAGAGAAACAGACCAATTTACAAACATAATCAATATCTCTTTTGGAATTCATAAATAATATCAAACTGCCCCAATGGAAGTTTATGGAAAGAACTTAAAAAAAACAATACACTGGTTTAGACCATGGCTTTTTTTTTTTAACCCCCCCAATGGTTTAAAAAAAAACAAAACAAATAAAAAATCATAGCATTCATGTTCTTACAGTAGCCAGAAGCTAAAATAATATACTTCCTTATTGCACACATCAAACCAAGAAGGTATAAAAGCCAATGTTTCCCAATCCAAATTTGAAAGCCAGGTTCACCTCAAACGGATTTGGAATGTGCTGATTTCCATGGGACTCAAATTGATTTCACTTATGTTTTGGGCATCTGGAGGTGGATGCATCAAGGATAACGATGAAGGTGTGAGACTTTCAACAGCAAACTTGTTAAAAAGTTTCTGTACCAAGATCTAAAAAGTAAATGATAAAAATTTGCATATTTAAGTCGACTTTGAACAGATTAGTTGTGCATTTATATATTCAGTAAAAAAATATGAAGGAGTAAAACAGTATGTTTAGGTTGTTCTTTTTTAAGTAAACAAAAAAAAGAGAGGGGAGATTATATGTACAGATATATACTTGAACACACAGAATATCCCCAGAGGGAAATAGTAGAAACTGGTAATGGTGAGAGGATGCCTTGTTCTCCATTGCTTGGAAGTTTAGCCTATGCAGGGGTTACTTTTATCAAAAAAGAAAGGATATCAATGGAAAGCTTTTCTATTTTCCATACCAGATTTTTATTCTCTTCTTTTCAGGTCCTATGCATATACTAATTTGTAGCGATAGAACTAAATCTCAAGTCTGGTCCACAGTGTATATAGAAGGTTGTGGAGGAAGGCTTGGTCAGCCGAGTTACCTAGTGGGGCAGACCTGCCTGAGTGCTAGAACAGCCCAACTTCCTTATCTGAATTAGAGCCTGCTTTGAACCAGAAACACAAGACTGCAAGTTTATTTCCTTCTAAGGAGGCACCTGATGGAACTGCCAGCAAGACCAACTTGAGCAGAAATTAAAAAATGGGCAGCTTTCAAGCAGTGTTCAGCCTGACAATCTGTTTGGCCTGCAGTGTTGGCTCATACGCAAATTTGGATGAATGTGAAGATCTCGACTTGAATTTATTTCCCATAAGGAAACAAGTGACTGGAGCTAAGTCCAGTTGCCCCATGGGCTATGGTAAATTATGCCACTGGCCATAATCTAAACACTCTGTATTGCTCCCCTGTTATTGCACAATAAACTTGGATTGGCCCCTGTAGGACCTGGGTTTGTCATGGATGAACTAGATGGTATGCGAGCATGAGTGGCTGGGGCATAAGAGTATGTGGGGAGTGGTGAGAAAATGCTCTGTAGGTTGGAAATAGAAGGCCTAAGAAATGAAGAGAGAACTGCTTTCAAATGTGCACATGCTCTAGCTATGAATTTTAATGTTAACAAGGAGAGGAGACTAAAGGTTGAGAAAGTGTTTTCTTAAGATGGGGAGACTAGAGCTAATTTGCAGGCTGAGAGCTAGAAGCCAGTGAAGAGGAAACGAAACATTATCTTGTTTTCAGTATTATTTGCGGAAAGTGAAGATTTCAAATTGTATTAACTTGACAAGCAAAGATAACCTTTCAACTTACCTTTCCCTGAGTCGTGGAGCAAAGCAGCCCCGTGCCTCTGGTAGAGAACCGGCAATCAAACCCTTTCCTATGGAGAATCAAGGCTGCCTCATCAGAATGTCCAGTGCCTACCTGCAAATGAGCAGCATTGCAACAGATGACAAACATTAAAGCAAATATTTATAGTACTACACATACCACGCTCTTGATTTCATCTGTTCCAAACAAACACTCATTTGTTTAGCAGTGAAGTTAGGCAAGGCTATCTGCCGCTCTGGTTGCATGTTCACCGTGCTCATCCACCTGCAACATACCTTTCTCTGCCTCTACCCTGGGGTCAGGTGATATTATGCTCCAAGGTTACTTGTTTTTTTTTCTTCTTTTTCTTTTTTAGGAGGTACGGGGGTTCGAACCTGGGAAGCAGGCACTCAATCACTTGAGCTACATCCACTCCCCCCAATATTACTTGTTAAGCAACCTCATGCTTTTGCTTCCCCACGGTCTCTGAGGGACTTAGTTTCCTCTTGTCCACACTATTGAATACAGTCTTATCAAAATTTCTTCAAATAAAGTGCTTCACTATTGTTTTATTTTTTAACACATATATCAGTTGAATAGAGCATACCTGAATTTAGTCCTTATCTGGTCATCCATCTTAAAACTGAAATATGCTTCTTTATTAAAAACTAATTTTTGTAAATTGCATTAACATTGTTAATTTTTAATGTAGCTATTCATTATATTTATACAAGAAACATTTAAATTGAATTAGTTATGCTCATCACTTGCCAGGCCAATCCACATTTATTAGCTAGATGTATCATTTAAATTCATATCACAGAAGCTATTCTCCCTGTGTAGGCAAAAAAGCAAAATACTAGACATTACAAGTCAGCTACGGGTATCAGTATATACTTTCATGCAGTAAAAATTCTTGCATCAATTTAAATAATGATGTCGTGAATGGTTCACATCTTTGCGTATTTTAAATTACAACTATATTAATAAATTTTATGTTTCCTAAAGTGGGAAGATGTTTATGATAATTAGCAAAATGAATTAAAAATCCTTGGGAGAATTAAGAAATGCACAATTATTCAAAAGAGAGTTGTGCACTGCTCAGGACTGACACCATGATGAAAATGATCCGTTTCTCCCTTCTCTGGCCACAGATATTAATATGCCCAAGTTCTTGATCATCCTCACTAGGGGATAAGATTTCTTAATGTGCTATAGAGACATCTTTTCTGAGTAGCTGCCAGCATCCCACCACTGATTTGATTTTAATGTGCCTGAGCAGTTGAAAGCTGTCCTCACCTCGGATTCTTGGCTGGGATAACCTATGTTAAGATGTTTCACACTGGTATTTTGCAGTGGTAATGCTAAGATTTTGTTTGAAGGGAGAGAAAAAAGTCATTTAAAGAATTCTGAGTCACCACAGGACTACTTATGATACAGAGAAAGTCTAAGTCATATGATAATGGTTTTTGACACAATTTTAGCAAATTTCACATACTCCTAAAATAGCACGAAAGTAGCTCATAAGGAAACTCCTTCATTTATTATCTATATAAGATGTCTAGAAGACTAATGAGAACCCTATCATGTGCCAATTGTGGAACCTTGCAATAGCCATTTATTCTTCCTGAGCTAATTAATATGTGCTCGCCTCCTTCACAGGGTCACTGTGTAGGTTAACCTTTTGAAAACATTACTTTTAGAGGACAGAAGGTGTAGAAAAAAGTGGTTCAGAGCCTGGGCTGGAAGTCAGTCGGTTGGGGATCGAGATCCTAGCTCTGCAATGAAATAGCTGCTGTCTTCAGCAAAACCCGTTTTTTTCCTTTTCCATAAAATGGAGATTAAATGACATGAAAGAACATAAGCATTTTGCAGGGTGTCTAGTGAATAGTTAGCCCTCAGTATATGTAAACCATTATTATTTCTATCAACATAATCCAACAAATAAACATTGGCAATTATTCTCATAATAGTTACAAATTATACCTAACACTCTCATTTAACTTCTTATCCACAAATTTCCTTCCCTGACATTATAACTTTGTAGTGAAACAGAGAACCCCCAAATTATATGTTTATGATTATACATCAAAATCATACCAAAGTCCTGATTCAGGTTCACAGATTAGATCACCTCTTAACTGGAATCTTTTAAAAACACTTAGCACTATTAACCTAAAGAATCTGGCCGTTTGTCAATCTGCCTGACCACCTTATAAAAGCCACTGATGGCAGGCACTGTTAAAATTCCTGTAACACATGCTCTTTCATCATCTGTAACAAATGTTCCACAACAATGCAAGGTGTTGGTGGTGGGGTGATGTACGGGAGTCCTGTAAGTTATGCATGTTTGTTTTAAAGGTTCAAAGCTTTTACTATACACTTACTATTTATGTACATTCATGTATGCATGATATACTTCAATAAATTTTTTTAAATGAGAAAAAAAAAAAACCAAAACATCAAAAGCATGACCATAATAGAAGAAACTCAAAAAAAAAAAAAATCTCCTGTAACACATTTGCTCTTGGTGTAATGAATGTGTAAGGCCTCAGCAGACAGAAGGGGACCAAAAAAGTGGGAAAGGGAAACACCTTTGAAATCCTACCTTTGAATTCTACCAAGGGATTAAAAAAAAAAAACGATTCAAAAGGAGAGATTAAATTTTTAAAAGATTAACTTTCATGGAGGGAAAAAAAGTAATACTTTCTTTAAAAACTGAAACTGCATTGTTTTTGTAAGGACTAGAACACTAACTGAAATAGCAATCATCTTGTCCAAGTGTTTAAAAATCAAATATTCATGAAAGTATCAGTTTTCAAGGAAAAATACCTGAGGCAAAAGCAGCAGTTTTTCAGTTTCAAAGTCTGTCCATACATTTTATTTCCAAGAAAACTGTTTTTCAAAGTAGGGAAACTGTGAATTTAACTTGAATATGCATGCAGGAAAACAGATACCTTTAAACGGTCACACTGCTCTAGGATAGCAAACAGATTTTGGAAGACTGATTTTTTATATTCATTAACAGCAATAGTATCTGGACCCCAGAAAAGAAGGGGAAGAGAATTTACAAAGTTTGAAATACGATTTTGTGCCAAGCACTGTGCTAGTTGAGCTTCTAATTAACTGTCTTTATAGAAGAGTTCAGATAGGAAAATCCAGTGCAGAACTTATTTCAGGGGCTAAAACCAATGTCCAGCTTATAGATAAAGCTGGGCCTGTAAGGCTTTTACCAGCAACTGGGTGGAATGTGGGGGAAGATGATTTTGGCTTGCAGAATAAAGCCATCAGAGGCAAGGTTTGGTTCCACCATGAACCAGTTATGTGACTTTGAGGAAATCATTTACTCTCTGTAAATTTGGTGAACTAGGTTAGACTCATTAAGGGTCCCTTTGAGGACTGAGGTCTAACAAACTCTTAAAAACACAGTGACAAAAATAGTATTTGCAATGAAAACTTACTGTTTTCATGGATTAACTCATTTTATCTCACAACCTTTGAAACAGTTGAGGAGGTATACAAATTTGTATAACTAAATTGAAGTGCACAAGATCATGCCTATCACAAAGCATTCCCACCTATACTCAAAGAGCAATTATCACTAATGACCCTATATTAGCCCTTCATGATCTTTTTCTACCAACGGTTCACACTTTTGATATATCCTTCAGTGGGCATCTCATTATTACTGAGTAGATAAGACAAAACAGGTAATGTGTTCATTCTCCCAAATTCTTAGCACATCCTTTCCTTTTTGTACCCATGCAAGAGGCAGTATATAGGATTCTGGGGAGGGATCTGGGGACAGACATGCTGGAGTTTGCCTCCCACACGTCCATTTACTGGCTGTGTGACCTTGGGCAAGTTACTATTTGTAAGTAAGTCAATTTCTCCTTCTAAAGAATGGGACAAAAATAGTGCTACCTTCATAACGTTGTAATGGCTAAATAAGGTTCATATAAGGACTAAGCATAATGCTCAAGATATAGACATTTGTACATATGCTGTTTAAAAAAAATCTTAGAAATCAGAATATAAAGTATATCCAGAAAATAGGTCAAAGTGGCTTCAAGATTTACTTTGACAATAACCTTTAACCTTTACTAATGTACGAGAATTACAAACATTTGTATTTCTTTGTTAGTAACAATCAATAATGCTGATGAATGAACTATGACAGTTGAGAATCATTTGTCAAGCAGTCAGTGCTTTCAGTGTGCCAGACACTCTTCTTAATGCTTTATACATGTTACTTGTTTAACTCTCAGAATACCTGCGGGGTGGGTACCATTATTATTCCCATGTGTTAAGTGACATGTTCTGAATCACACGGCTATCAAGTAGAGGAGCTGCGTTCAAACCAGGCGGCCTGGCTCCAATGTCTGTGCTCTTACCAGCTTCATTCTTTGCTCCGCCTATGGATTGGTGTCCATAGACAGCTAGCGAAGATGGGAAAGAGGAAGATATTTTTAAATATAATACAAAATGTGGTAAACTACAGGAGATTACCTCTCTGATTTACGCTTGGAGAAATGCAGTATTTGATCAATGGTTCTGACAGAGCTAAAACCACAATTTATCATAATTTATAATATTGAAAAAGAAAGATTTGGAAATTTAATTTCTATCCATCCATATCTCACCCACTCATCCATTTATCCCCTATCAAACAGGATCTAAGCCATTCTGAAAATTATACCTGCATATGACAGTCTGTCCTAAGAAAAGGAATAGGCAAATATTCCTCTTCCAAAGTAGATAAGAACTTAACATGTGTTATGCTATTCTGCTTTCATACCACAGGAAACTTGCTTTGCTTATCAATAATTTGAGCTCCACAAATCAATAAACTTGTGGAAACTGTAGTGAACATTGTGTGTGCACACATTTCTTTTCTAGGGGAGAGAGGAGCCACCGCTTCGAGCAGATTTCCCAAGACGGGTATTTGGTTCTCCCCCACCCCCTATTTCTGAGGTGCTTATAGATTAAGACTTGGCCAAAGACCTGGTGGGAAAATTTCTCCATCTGGCCCAGATTCTTTGAAAATGCCTAGCAGTGCTCATTTTAGTACATTCTGGAAGCTGGAAAGATTAGAAAATTGCACATACAGCTATAAGTCCTGAGATAGGAAATAACCAGTAGAAAATATTTTTCCAGGGTACTCATTAAAATGTCCAATAACAGCTACCCAACTTTGATCAATGAGATAAGATGACAGAAAGAAAGGGAAGGTGGATAGTTATTCTTAGATAAGTACAACAAAGGAATTTTTTTCCCATAATTTTCACCTTTTCAGAAGTTAAGGAGATCAATAAAGCACTAATCAATTCTTATAAGAAAGGCAAAATAAAATAAAAACCTTAAGTTGCCTCTTATAAAAAAATAAGGGGTAGCATAAATAAGTAGGGAAAGAAAATATTGTTAAGTAAGTGATGCTGGTGTTGAAATGATTGGTTAACTAGAAGAAATGGTTAACCATGGTTCAAAATAAATTCCACAGACAATAAAGAGTTAAATGCTGTAGACAGGTATATGTATATATATTTTAAAAATTAAAACTATATCTGAACTCAGGTTGCAAAAGGACTTGTTGAACATCAAAGCAGTAGAAGTAATGAGAAAAAAATAGTTGGGCTACGTATTATTTCTTAAAACATCAAAGTGGAATGGTTCGGTGAAGGTTAGCTTAAAAGGTTAAGCAAGTCCCTCTTTGCCAGTGCCCTGGCCTGTCCCTCCACTCCAGGCCGACACTGCAGTTCTAAGCTTTCAGAACGCCAACTCCTGATCTGTCCCTCACGAGCTTCCCCTAGGATCCTCTGGGCAAGTCCTCTTTCTCCTGAAGGCATCACCCTGCTGACAGCCTGGTTTTCCCAGTCAGTGCACGGGAGTGGTGCTACTCTTGTGCCCAAGTTTTCAACCCTTTTTGAAGCTTATTTTTAATACCTCAAACTCTTGATATCACAGGAAAAGGGGGTGACAAAGAGAAGAGCTGGAGGACGGTCTTCAGGATGAGAAGGTTATAAATAAAATTCCTAGACAGGGGCTGGGAACAGGCTAGAACGTGCTGGGTCATGTAGCATGCTGTGAGGCAGGGTTTCGAGAGATGTTTGATCCCTTCTTTATCTGTCTATAGAAATATGATATATACTTATTTTCCCAAAAAACATATAAAGTAAAAAAAAAATATGTCTATGAAAAACATTATGTAAACTCATCTACTAATAATAAGACAATTCTTGAAAAACTAGACTTTTAGGAACAGATTTGGTAACTCTAGAAAGTCAAATGCCATCCTCTGAGGTCACGTACGGCACTCAGATTCAGAAGCTCTGGATGTGGGTCCTGAATCTGCTGTTTACTTGCAGAATTACTTTTATTTTAATCACTTAATTTCTCTAACCTTTACTTTTCCAATTTAGTAAATGGAGATAATGCAGCAATTTCTGGAATAAAAAGGAGAATTTTTCAAATTAGCCACTCTCCTGGGCTTCCCACACCAGAATTTCTCCAATAGAATTGCAAAGAATCCATAGTAGAATATAAAAATAACTATTATTATTATTATCTATATTAGAATTTCTATTTTAAAAATCTTCCCTGTGTGACTGGAACACAGTTAATCTTAGCACTGGTAGTCAGAACTGCCGAACCACCAAAGTGGGTTATCTCACCTCCAGCCCCCTCTTCTCTCATTACTCCTTAAGCCCATAACCCTTATCTCTACCAGGAATCAGGAAGGACAACAGATTTAGAATGGAGGGGCGAGTGGGCCAGGGCATCCTCCATTACACAGTGATAGAGGAGAATGGGGAGGAAGAAGAGATGCACCTTTAGCATGGCAAGGAGGTTCTCAGACACTTTCGTCACGGAAACATTGTCAGGTGGTCATTAGAAAAGACTTCCTTAGGGCAAAGCAGTCCTGTCTGGTTTTTGCTTTTTTGCTTGGAACCTGACCTCTATGTTGACATTATTTCAGTGGGAAATATGGATTTCAATCTCCAAATGAAAGACCCATTATTATATGCTGGGAGCTGCCTGCTTACAAAAACAGGAACACAATCTAAAATATTCAGGTCTGACTTCTGGATTTAATCAGAGTCACTTTGTCTTCTTTTTTGTATAACCATGGAATTACCTTGACACCTTTTAAGTAACAAACTTTCTTTGAATGAATATCCACATCATCTTCCTTCAAAGATTATCTTT
The DNA here is from genome assembly GCA_004027955.1 of Chaetophractus vellerosus. NCBI lineage: Eukaryota > Metazoa > Chordata > Mammalia > Cingulata > Chlamyphoridae > Chaetophractus > Chaetophractus vellerosus. The sequence goes on along the minus strand of PVKH010049101.1, from coordinate 916 downwards.
CTGTTATCAGAGGTTAAGGGACAGAGAACAATTCTTTTTTTTAAAAAAAAAAAGATTTATTTTTAATTTATTATATAACCCCCCCCTTTCTGCTTGTTCTTGCTGTGTTCATTTTTGCGTTCTTCTGTGTCTGCTCGTCTGCCCCACTGCAGCAACCCGCCAAGTCAGCTCGCCGCGCGGCGGCCTGCCTGCTCGCTCGTGGCGGCTTGCCCTGCTTGCGGGGGCTTGCCCTGCCCGCGGCGGCTTGCCTTCTCGAGGCAGTCTGCCTGCTCAAGGAGGCCCTGGGAACCGAACCTGGGGCCTCCTACGTGGTAAAACGGAGCCCTACCAATTGAGCTACAGCTGGTTCACTGAGAACAATTTCTTTAAGGACGATATTCTGAATGCCCCAATTCCCTTGGATTACTATTGGGCATTTAAGCAGCCATTACAAACATGTGCTAAGAATCAAAGGCTAAGGAAGGAACAGCTACCAATCAATGCAATAATGCAAAACAGCCCCCAATATTTACCTCTGATCACGTGGCAGTGTGGTAGTTATCAATATGCATTAAAATTTCAGCCTTTACTCCTCCTTGTCAAATCTCTGTACTTTGAAACTACTCTCTATTCTCTCTGCCAAAAATCCCAATTTGTACCCAAGTTGGCATTTCTAAAGCGCTGTCAGGGTAACAGTGTATGTTTACAGAACACTTCTGTTTTCAAAGTGCTTTTACGGCATTATTTCATGTGTTTCTCACAACAGACCTGAAGCAGACATATATGATATTTATCCCCATTTATAAATAGTGACTGAGCTGGCAGTCAGCCAGCAGGCAGTGAAGGTGGCCACACGTCCAAAGGTGAGCAGAGCAAGGGGAAGCAAGGCTGGCCTAGTGGGTGGTGGCCAAGTTGTAGAGGGCCTTCCAGCTGGGAA